>FJOG01000013.1:713305-733561 GCA_900073065.1 Phialocephala subalpina
CAAGCAGAGGACGGATGTCGGTTTGGGTATCAAGGCTCTGGGGAGGGAAAATTGAGATGTGATTGTTGATAAGAGATGAGATATTTTGGCGGAGATGGATGTCCGAATGCGTTGCTTTGGGGCTTGAATTGGTGCGAGTAGAGAAAAATAGGGAGGGAAGAAGAGGCAAAGAAAAGGACGAAGCAGAATTGAAGGAAGTGCGGTGGGTGATTGAGTAATTGACGCGGTTGGTGTGTGAGGATGTGAAGGCGCGGAGCTAAAGGCAAGTGCCTGAAGTGTATCGCACTTTTGAATTTTGACATTCATTTGATCTCCTATGTTCATTCGGACATTCAAATGTCTATTTCGTCCTTTGTGTTTTATTTGTTACGGTTTGTGCAAGTGTCAGTGTGTGGCTTCATAGTTCGAAAGTCCCGAGATTTGAAGCCGGCTTGCGACATAGTAGTAGCTTTCCAAGGGTGTACCAAGCCTTAACCAGATTTACACTCGGAAGAAGGAACACGAGCAGCTCAAGTTCATTCTTTCCTTATTTGACCTCAACGACGAGGGACGAGAGCGAAGTAAGTTGCTATCAGACATTTGAAGAAGGAGCGTGGGTCATTAGCTTCGACCAGCGTGACGCTGCTTTCCTTTACAAATCGCTCCTTCGAATTCCTTCCCCGCTTTTCTTTTGTTCTCTTTCGTTCTTCATCACGAAGTTGCGTTAATGGTGACGCGTGAGCAAACAATGCCAGCTTCGCAAGCTCTCAACTTCAGTGCAGAATGACCAGCGTTATGATCTAAACGATGTTCATTTGATGAGGTATAGCTCTCTCTGACTTGCTATCTTGCTATCCGTGCTGCCAGTCTCAAATCTCAGAAGCATCATCGTCTGCCAATCTCTCCTTCCGTTGTGCGAGTTCAGTTTTTAGTTTCCCTCTCCATTCGCTCAGAGTAATCAACTCTCGCTCAACCTCTCCTCCCTCGCACTAAGCTGCTCTTCCTCCTTCTGCTTACCTTTTCGTTCTCGATTCCCTCCTTTTTCTCGTCCGCATCAAAAGCCCACGCACTTGTTTCCCTAATCTCTTGTTTTACTGCTTCGTCGTAGTTTTCAAGGCCCGCGATAGCTGCGAACTTAACAGTTGTCATTCCATAAATGTTGACAACAATTTTGTTGGAACGATCTCAAAACAAATTGTTGGAATAGATATCACGTGTTTAGGCTATAAGCCTAGCGTGAGCCTACTCTCCATTAAAGAGCCGGCCTCGAGCTCTTAGACTCGACAAGACAAGAACAATGAACAGCACTGATTTTACCCTACGCTTTACCCCTCCATCATAGACGCGTACGCTTCCCCTAAGTGATACGTATCTCCGATTGTAACGACACAAATAACCATACGCGTCCTCGACGATGGGTTGCTCAATCGCACACTCGCCTAGTTGCTGTAGCCAGTACGTGCGTGAGCATTGAGAAGACTGTCAAGGGAGGCCTCGTGCCTACCAGCGCGAGGTTCGGACCTATCGATAGATTCACGGACAGCTTGTGAAGAGGGGACTATGGTCGGCTCTATCCAATTGACCCCTCGGACTGGGAGGCGATGTCTTTGAGGATGTTGCATTTCGTGTAGAAGGGCATCCAGATTCTGTTCCTCCTCGTCTGCAGGCATTGTTATTTCAAGGCTGGGATGGACCATGCCATTTCGTTGGCCAATGGTTTCCGTAGCCAACTGACACAGATTCTTGCCTACTTCTTCGATCGAGCGTTCGCTAGAAACTATGTTATTCCGTGGATTCCTCATGGAAGCTGCGGGACCATTGTGTTCTGCTCCTAACGATTCTTTACGGTTGGCTCCTCCGGCAGCTCCTCTGAATGCGGTAAGTCCAGTTTTGCCTGGTCTTCTGCCATCATGGAGATTTTCCGGCGCCCGTGGTGTTGAAGGACTTGCATTCGGTATTCTCTCTGGACTTCGAAGGTAGGCAGGGCCATTATCTGCCCAAGTAGAAGCCCTCCTGCAAAGACTGTTTCCCGGACCATGGGGATTGACGGGAATGATTTCGAGCTTAATGTGAGATATTTTCTCTTGTCTAGGAGCCACGAACTGCTGAAATCGATTTCCATCCGACTTACGGGCGGGTCTCTTGCTTCGGGTTGGAGTGCGAGACTGCGTTGGATCGTTGACAGACGTAAATCTTGGGATAGGCCATGCGCCATCAAGCTTTTCTTGCGTTGGTACGACGATGTATTCTTGCAGCTTGTAAGACTGCTCCTCGTTGACGATCTTCCCAATGAACACTTCAGGGCCTTCAGTCTCCAGCAGCCCCGTGATAGCATTCCGAGAATCGATTGTGACTCTAATGATGAAACGTGCATTGTGCTGGAACATGAGGCGCAATCATGTCTTCATGTTAATCAAGATCTGATAGATTTGTGATATTTACTTACCTTCACTTATTCCCATAGGTAGCAGAACTCCTCCTTTCCTTCCTTTCAACTCCGCAGGCAACTTTTTCTCATAATTACTTGTGTCATGCAATGGACACAGACCAAGTCCTTTTTCAGGCACAGGTCTTCCGGACGAAGTTCTTTGAGTCCGTTCGCAGTTGATAACCAAAGCTCTCGACTCAGCTTCGCTTCCTATGATGATCGATCGGTAGAATCCATCCTTCCTGTCACCTAGGGTGCAGCGAAGAGTTGAAGGCATAACACTGTGCTCATGTGCTACCACCTGAGAAGAGCGTACTGTTGAGCAGATTTTGGGGTATGGTGAACTCTGAATATATGGGTGGGCGGATAAAGACGTGGTGTATACAATGTGAATTGAATAATGGAGGAGGGTCTGCTTGCTTGGACAAGAAGATGGATAGATACATGACCAGTCTCTTTCTCATGCCAACGAAGCTTCGTCTGCAATTCCTTGAGCCCCCTCTGGGAAAGAACATTGATTGAGTACAACTGCGTGGGATTGATGTCGGAGATTCCGGATTCTGAGTGGAAGAGCATGATCGCCAGGGGTTTTGCCATATTAATGGCAGATTTGCTCGCCTGCGGGAACAGGTAAGATCAGTAGTACTGTGTACTTCGTATTACACTCTCGATGAATGCCCCAGGATTATCATGTCGTGAAGATGATCATGTTCGCAACGAGGGCTGCGGGCGCGCGCGACTGTGGTATTGTCTATGTATTACGTGTGGGCGAACAAAAAGAGCAAAAAAGAGGTAGAAAGAAGCAGAAAGGAGGATATTGGAACAAGAGTCAGAATGATGAACGGCAAGAAGATAAATAGGGCAATACAACAAACAAGCAAACTTCTCAAGTCCAGATCTTCATATCAAGCCTGACTCTACCCTCAATCTCGCGTCTTCCGCCTCATCAACATGTCTGCTCTCTCGTCACTTCCATTTCGGCGATAACAAGAAGCCTAAGAGGATTGCCTGTTGCTCGTTTCGTACACTCGAGTACGATAGCTCCTGAGATACTCGCTTCCGTCTCGGCTCGGCTCAAAAGTCACCCTAACCCCCATACCTCACTCCCAAACGCCTTATAGATTTAAATAAACAAATTATCCGATAAAAATCCCTCAGACGCAGATCATGTAGGCTCACGATTCAGGTCACTGTTGGATAAGAGGAGGATTATCAGAGAAAATCGCCTGCCCCGAGCTCAAAAGCGAGAGCACACGCTATTCCGAAAAAAAATCTCACTCGACACCGAGAGATTTTCATAGACCCGCCTCGAAACCGAGGGTTTATGTTTTTGCAGTCTTTTAACATTGATTCTTGGTCCCTCTCTTCGCGTTTCTTTTTTTGCCGACTTCGATGTTGTTTTGACGCGCTCCTTATTACGCGAGGTGAAGCGAGAACCCGCTACCCCTCATTCCTCACACTCAAATCACATCACATACATTTGAGATCACATTAAACATTGAGAGGAGACGAGAAGTTCGAGTGAAGCAAAGCTCGATTGAAGTTTTATAGTGCTTCCATTCCATAAAGATCGTCATCGTAACATCTGCCCACCACAAAGCAGCAAGAAGACATTACTTAAAAAACAAAAACGCCAAAGATAATGCAAACAATTCCGCGCTATGCAAACTCCAAACCCAATGCAATCGTAAATCATACAAGACATCGCTGCCAAATCCAAGTCTAAACTCCATACACTGTACAACCCTTATGTCCCTCCGATGCAGGTGCTTTAACGCTTAGCAATGTGGCACTGCTTGAGACACTGCTCCACACCAAGAGCGATGGTAGTAGGGATGGCCTTGCGGAACTTCTCGATCTCAGCTCCATCGATAGCCTGTCCGAAAGAAGCTTGAATCACATCATCGCTCAAAGAGAACAGTTCATCGGCAACCTGCCCCGCACCAAAGTCCTCGGAATTGAACGAAGCGATGAAGGTAGCGTTGGTGCAGTCGGGGTTGAATTGTGTGTGAATGGAACCTTGGTAGAAAGGCTGCATCTCGAAGGTCTTGACTTCGTTGGCGATGACTCGGCGACCTTTGGCGGCGATGTTGTCTCTGAAGACGTTGTTCTCTGGGACCATCTCGGTCATCAAACGACCTTGAGTCACGATCTGGAGCTCGGTGGCTCGGTTGTGGACGTGAGGAGTGTTGAAGCCGCAGGGGCCGAGGAAGCCGACTGCCATACCGGAGCCGGTTCCGACGAGCGCTGGGAAGGTCTTGCGGTTGGCAGTAACGAGGTCTCCACCCTTGCCGCCGATGCCCAACTTGGTTGGGTCGTTGAATGGGAAAACGAAATCTTTGTCGTTGGGGATGAGTGCGAAGCGATCGACGGCGGTATCGGCGATGAAGAGTTGTTGTGTGAGGGAGAGGGTAGTGGTGGCAGCGTCAGCGGCAGTGGTTGTGGCTGCTGGAGTAGCAGTTGTGGTGGAGGTGATAAAGCTGTTGGGAAGGGCGGAAGCAGTGTAGGCCAGAATGGCAGCGGCGATGACGGAAGTGAATTGCATGATGATTATGTTGATTGGTCTGTGAAGAAAGCAAAGATGAAATATAAAAGATTGAATGTAGGAAAAAGACTTAAGGAAAAGGCTTTACAAAGGAAAAGATGTTTTTTGTTGGTTTGAATGTGGTATGAGGTTGAAACTCCATGTTGGAGAGGGAAGTATATATACACATCTCGAACTGATGCCAAGATGTTGGCTGGCATTCATTCCAAATGTCTATTCCAAGGTGTTGTTGGATTCTGTTGTCGGCCGCGATGCAGGCCGAACGTTGGCGTTCTAGAAGGTTGTCCGACTAATTATGGGCGAGGGCGGAGCTGCAGGGCTGACCAGCCTAAAATACCATCTGTTCTCCTGATTCGCTTATTTAGGGGGCTGGTGGATCATGGTTGGGCCACACGCAGCTGTCATCCGCAGCCACAAAACAAACGAATTGTTTCATCCAATCACTTTTCCTTCAGGGCTTCGAAGCGTATGCCTAATCGGGGCGGAACCCATGTCCAGCGGCGGCAATGTTTCTTCGGCTCGAGAGCGCTCCGCTCATTTGTGATTTTGATCCGGAAGAAAAAATCTCACTGCGCTTCGATCCGTATGAGGTAAATTCTCACTTGAGAACTCTCGAGAGTCGAGGCTGAGAGTTCGAAGCAGATATTGACCGGCATACTCAGCACAAAGGCTTGGAAGCTTGGAAAATCATGCATATTACTGATGAAGACAATCTTTGCCAAGAGGTCAGCACCTGCTGACTCTTTGAAGGACCTGGAAGTCTGGACTCAAAGAGGATTCGGATTCGGATTCGGATGCTCGAGTTGGTAACTGAGGTATTCCTCAACTCACTTATGATTCTTTCTTGTGGTCCTATGAAGTGACGTCCTTCTTCAAATGTTCTTCTGTTGTCTTGAATATCTTTGGGATACTGGTACTTTCGAACGGGACATCGTCTCTGATCATTTTTGCAATGCCCTTGGCAGTCAGGAAGATAAGAGGCATTCCAGCTACGTTGTATCCAGCGAGAATATAGTGCTTTTCTCGACTCGGCACTTGACCACAATGAGGCCATCCATCCGCTGTGTACTGTAGCCTATGACTATGAAGCTTGTCAGATATGTTCGCCCAGAGATGCACGGCAAAGGATGCAAAAGACATATCCGAAAAGGTAGTCATTAAGAACTCGTGACAACACTTACTTCCTGTCCACAAATAATCAACATGTGCACCACTATCTTCCCAGCCAATGAAGTTCTTCTGCATGATTGTTTCAAAATGTGCTCTAGCAGGCTCGATGAGGGTACTGTCATCGCAATTGTCGAACCAAATTGATCTCTTCCCATCAATGTACAGTACGTATTTCTGGCACCACCGCAGATTACTGTTCCATCAGGTCTTGGGATTAGATAATCTCGGGTTCCAAGAGGTTCGTAGCTCAGCCCATAGGTATGATTCAGATGAGGAGGTGGATTCGCCGAGCCTTTGGGAGTGCTTATGTGAGAACAAGTCACCTTGACAGGAACAATCTTCTTGGCGAATTCTGGGAGATGTCCGGACGTGTAACCATTGGTCGCATAGACAACTTTCTTTGCTCGAATTGATCCTCGCGGAGTCGATGCAATTGAGAATCCGTCTTTACATTGCGAGATAGACGTGACGCGTGTATGTGTCTGGGCATTGATGGAGGATCGCTCGATGAGTCGTGCCAAGAGACAAGTGACAAATTTATAAGGCCAAAGTTGAAGAGCAGTCGCAGTTAGACCTCCCTTGGCCCCTTTCACTCCTGAGATCTATCGAAGGGTCAGCGCTCCTGTCAGGTGAGATAGAACCGACAACTTACTTCTTCCACATATTTCGGTTGGATGTAGTTGATATCCCCTATAAAGTCAAGATTGTTTTCAACTTGGTTCTCGTAGACTTTCCTCTGCTCGTCTGCTTGTGGTTGTGAAACAGAGGTCTCCAGATACCAAGTCAACAATGCGTCACAATCCAGTTTCTCCTTCTCAGCCACACGCTTCATCGCATGCACTTGACTTGCTTGAAATTGCGAGAGTTCTTTGGCAGCTTCAGGACCAGCTTCTTTCGTGACTTTCTCGATGTGTGCATGCACTCTCATGAGATGTCCTCCTATTCAGTCTCAGCAACGTCGTTCTACATGCGAAGTTTTGGGAAGTTTACCATTTCGACCAGTGGCTCCAGGGCATACTTGTCTTGTCTCCAATATCACGATCGACGGTGGCGAGGGGTTGTCGTCAAGGAGGTGGTATGCAGTCGCTACACCCGACAGACCTGCTCCAATGATAAGAATATCGCAGCTTTCAGGAAGAGCTTCAGTTGATCGGATACTGTCAATCTCATGAAGCTCGCTTCTCCACTAAGGAGTCGTTGCATTCGGGACTGAAAAGACGTTGTGTCCTTCCATATTGGGCGCCGTGACTTTCACTCGAGGCAGTCTTCGACGACGCAAAAATCGAGAGGCTAGGTGTTCATTATCCTGCGGCTTTATGCACAATCGAAAGACGAGGCCCGAGTCTTAAAGGACGGATGAAGTATGTACACTGTATGAACATTGTACCATGCAAGGCGTGAAGACAACATCGTCAAAACAAGGGCGGATCTCGTCACCCTCCTAATCTAGCTTCGGTAACAATTGACATAAAATGGGGGAAACACGCCGTGTAGAGCGGCAGGACAGCATGGCCGCACATTGAGGTTTGATGATTTGGAAAATCCATGAAAAACGTTGTCTTCGAAGTCTTGCATCAGAGGTGAGGTTGGTGTGGAAGCGAGATGATGGGAAGATCAGAGTACTTCCACGTGATTTTGGTGAGGGCCATAGCTTTGAAAGTTCCTTAGTATTCGAAAAGGGGATATAGTAAACATGATAGCTAGAATCAATATATACTTTATAGGCTAGAGGAGATCTGTGCAGGAGAGACTTCAAGCATTTGGAGAAAAGTATATCACGTGGGCCAGTGATAATCTAAAAATAGCCGCCCGTCGTCAAAATTCGTCTCAGATCACATTTTCGGACACAAACGAAAGGAAAGTCCCCTATTCGTCATCGATCCCGTATAACTTCAATTCGCGAGTCGTCTCCTGTGTCTTTTAGGTCATGCTGTGTCTTGCCTGATGCTGCTGATTCGCTGGTATGAGATCTGCGCAACTGCGCCTCCAAAGTTAGAGCCGCAACAGGCGATGAAGCATCTCGGCACTACCTTGATGAGAGAGTCAAACACGATGTTTCTGCGCCCACGAAACATTTCTTTGTTGAGATTTAGGGGAGCAGCCTCCTAGAGTGTCTCGGACCTTGACGGAGTTGTCATTGATCTGAACAGTATATAATGTCTCTGTAACACCTTTCAAGACTCCTCATCTCACTCTCACTCTCAATACATTTCAACTCAACACAAAGATTATCGATCTCGAATCACCATCACACTCGCTCAAATATACCGAACTTCGAAATGCATTCCTCAACCATCTTCACTTCTCTCGTCGCCCTCGCCAGCATCGCTGCTGCAACGCCCACCCCTCGAGATATCTACTACGGTGTGTCTATCAATGTCATCACCTCTGCCGGTCTCGATCCGAACAAAGTGTCTGAGCCAGCTCCTGTCGAGATCAACAAGTTGACTCAAATCGGTTGCGGCGAAGGACCAGGCTGCTCAGTCTCGCAGCTCATTCTCGACCCAGGAGTTCATGCAAACGTCGACATCAACACAGTTGAATGTCGAGGGTACAAGGACACCACGGGAGTTCAGCCTGGAAGCGCGCCATTCAATGTCAGCACGCCCGCCGATATCTCTACCAACTTGGCTACCATCAGCTCGATCTTGTGCTATATCATGGGAAGCACCGAAGATTCAACTTGAAGGATAAGGAGGAGTAGAGATGGGGTTCTTGTTGCATAGCGTGGAGACTGCGTTCTTGGAGTACTGATTTGGGCATAAGCGTCGTCAGGACATTCCTTTCGTCATCTTAATATTACAAGCTTGTTCAAGCAAAATGCTGTTTCAATACTTCGCCCCAATGTGCTGGAAAGCGCGTGTCATTGTGACATGGAATATTTGTGGTCTGATGATCACAAAATTTTCTTTAAAGCTTCGCATGCTTTTTGTCGATCGAGTGTATTATACATTCTCTCAATGTTCCCCTCAAGTTGTAGGACTCTCAAGGTAGACATAGAAATGTTACAAAAATCGCTGCATCCCCACATGTTTCTGTTCGATTCATGTGCCGACTCTATCAAGTTCGAGGAAATCCTTTCATTCACGTTGTCCCATAATATCGAGGACAATGGGAAGCATAGGCTAGCTTCGATTTCGCTACCAAAAAGTGAATGCTCCTCCTACCTTCGGTCGTTAAGCGAGAATGGACCATTCTACTTCCATCTCAACAACTCCAAAATTTCCTTCCTCGAAACACAATAACACAAAAGCATTCACAAAGATCAACCAATCCATTCTCATCACGCTAGAGTTAACTTCTTGCAATCATTTTTGGTAAGCATGTTTACCGCTCGCCTTCCATTTCCTCACTCAATCCTTACTTGTGGCTAGCTTCGCCACTCACAGCTCGTCCTTTCCAATCCAATCTCGCAAGGAATCTGTGGGAGTATTCGAAGTACGGCCCTTCTTCCAAACTTGATATCCAGTTGTCGTGGCTTTCAGATGTTCCCATTTCGGCGCATCTTCTCCAAGGCCCCAAGCAAAGACTCCGCCCAGATTCTTCTCTTCCACTAAAGCTGGAAACTTCCGCGAGATAGCTTCTGGTGTATCCCAACTCCAGAATATATTCTCCTTCTCATCCCAGAAGTAGTTGCCACCTCCAAGCTTGTCGTACACCGAATCGTCCAATGCCTTTCCAAAACTTTCTTTCAACTCGCTCGGTACTTCGTCATGCCAAGAGAAGGCACCAGCCTGGCCGAGATCTGCCCCCGTTTCGGGATCTTCCATCAACACGGTCTTACAGGTCGGTTGGTGACTTCCACAGTCAGCATCAGGATCTGTCTTATACCACTTCACGTAGAATGCGAATCCCAGACTCGCCTTCTCGGGCTCAAGTCCCGCTTCCAGGTAGGCGTTGATAGACTCTCTAGATAGCGAGAGCCCGGTGTGGTGATTTGTGACGTTGTCTCGGCGATTCATGAGGTCGTACGTCATGATGCTGAGGAAATCGACAGAGGAGGAGATGAGTGGAATGGTTTTGGGAGTGAAAGCTAGCATATCTCGAAGGAGACCGGGGACTGCTGCTGATATGAGCTTGTTGGGTCCGAGGGCCAGGCGGATTTCAGAAAGGAGGGAGGGGTAGGCTTCAATCTCCCAGGCCTTTTGGGAGTTTGGAATTGTCTTGTAGTCTTCGCCATTACCACTGTGGTAATTAGTATCATATCTTGAGGGAGAGATAAGAGAAACCTACCCTGGGTATTCCCAATCTATGTCGACCCCTATCAGGCATTAGCGAGATAATTTTCTCGGCCAAGATTTGAAATACCGTCAGCTCCAGTAGCATCAACCATAGCTTTGACATTCTGAGCAAATAGCTTTCTATTGTGATCTGATCTCGCAGCTTCGGCAAAGCCGGCAGTATCTCCCCAACCCCCAATAGCGACCATAATAGCTGTGCCAGGAGCGAATCTAGAGCGGACGTCCTCGACAGAGGTGAAGAAGGGCCATGATGTTG
The DNA here is from genome assembly GCA_900073065.1 of Phialocephala subalpina. Taxonomy (NCBI): domain Eukaryota; kingdom Fungi; phylum Ascomycota; class Leotiomycetes; order Helotiales; family Mollisiaceae; genus Phialocephala; species Phialocephala subalpina. The sequence goes on from FJOG01000013.1 coordinate 723,925, forward strand.
GTCTTTCCCGATTGAAGGTCGACGATTGCATGAAAGCTATGGCTACATGCGTGATGTCTTTAACCAACGAAGGCTCAGGGACCAAATTGTGTTGGCTAACTGATACGTTAGCGAGGCTTGGGAAAGGGGGAATTTGGAGGAGTACCCCGTCAGATACATGATATATCTAGCATTTGCTGTAGAAGCAGTCGCGACAATAGTTGCAATGACCTCGAAGAGCCTCATATTGGAGCTTTTCTGAAACAAGATATTGGCTCACCGAGCAGAGTGTTGAAGTACAGAAATCCGAGAGGGGAGAGAGACTTCAGGACAAGAAGATCAATGCTCGAAGCGGGAACTGTTAAGCAGAAACATCAGGAGAAATTTCGCACTTCGTTCACTTGAACATTGTACTTCTGTGGCTGAAAGGAAGGATGAGAAAATTGAGAAATGCGAAGAGCGAGTACAGGTGGGATGTATTCGTGGCACGTGCTCCTTGGCGGACCACCGCGTAAATCGATTTTCCCTGTCGCGTTCGAGACGCGACTTTTCAGCATCACCACTTCAAGTCAACAGTCATGGCCGTCACAAAAGGCGAAGAAGTGGGCGAGTCATCCACATCCGCTGCGAAGAAAGCCCTCAAGCCAAATGCCAATGGAATCACGAACTACGAGTTACCATGGTAAGTTTTCTCCCTCCTTTGAATCCGAAGATATTAACGCTGTCAGGGTCGAGAAATACCGCCCGGTCTTCCTGGACGATATTGTGGGCAACACAGAGACCATTGAACGACTGAAGATCATAGCGAGGGAGGGAAATATGCCGCATGTCATTATTTCTGGTATGCCGGGTATTGGAAAGACAACATCAGTTCTCTGCCTTGCGAGACAACTTCTTGGAGATGCCTACAAAGAGGCTGTCTTGGAGCTGAATGCGAGTGACGAAAGAGGTCGGTACTCTTTAGCAGACGGTTGAACGAGCTAACTCGCCATCCAGGTATCGATGTGGTACGAAATCGAATCAAAGGCTTCGCGCAGAAGAAAGTTACTCTCCCACAAGGCCGGCAAAAACTGGTTATTCTTGATGAAGCAGACAGTATGACATCTGGTGCACAGCAGGCACTCCGACGAACGATGGAAATATACTCCTCCACAACACGATTTGCTTTCGCCTGCAATCAGTCGAATAAGATTATCGAGCCTTTGCAGTCGAGATGCGCAATTCTGAGATACTCACGTTTGACAGATGCTCAGATTGTCAAGAGATTATTGCAGATCATCGAGGCAGAGAAGGTTGAATACAGCGAGGACGGATTGGCTGCTCTGGTCTTTAGTGCGGAGGGCGACATGCGACAAGCTATCAACAATCTGCAATCTACTTGGGCTGGATTCGGGTTCGTGAGCGGAGACAATGTGTTCAAGGTCGTTGACTCGCCTCACCCGATCAAGGTGCAACAAATGATCAAGGCGTGCTACGAGGGCAAGGTGGATGCAGCGTTAGAGACACTGAAGGAGCTATGGGATCTGGGATACTCGAGTCACGACATAATCAGCACCATGTTCAGAGTCACGAAGACGATACCAACATTGAGCGAGCATTCGAAGCTTGAGTTCATCAAAGAGATTGGATTCACACATATGAAGATCTTAGAGGGAGTTCAGACCTTACTTCAGCTCAGTGGATGTGTTGCTAGGTTATCAAAGCTTAACATGGATTCGAAGAAGTTTATTGCACCGAAGAAATGATGATATGAAGCATGGCAGGCAGGCGTTCAGGAAATTTGCAAAGGAGGTTGGCCGGCGTATATAGCCAGAGCTTTGCAAAAGCGAGGAATTATGTAGCTTACGAATTGATATCATACAATCGTGTTCTCGTACTGTACAATAGCCTTCCTATGAAGACTTTGGATTGGGAGTCTCCTCGTACTCCTTCTCAAACGATTCCCATGCCGCCCGGTCTCGTAATATGCGCTTTTGCATTCGAAGCTTTGCTTCATACTCTCGGATTCTGTGATCTGCTTCTAAGCAGCCACCTAGAATCATGCCTGAACGAATTAGCTTAAAAGATTTTGAATGGCCGGTGAGTTGAAAGTACCTGACATCTGAAGGAAGCTGATATGTGAAGTCAGCCACGGTGTCTAGACTTGAATTTCAAGAAGAACTCACACTTTGAATTGAATAGTCAAACCTCTATAAATCGGAGAGAGCCCGTATCCCACGCCTCCTAACAGAGCTGCAAAAGCTCCCCACTACCATTCAAAAACATTGATCAGCTCACTGCTCTCGCCACTGTCTCAAGCCAATCGACAGATTCACATACTTTCACAGCACCAACCAAAGCCCCTCGACCTCCTTCCCAAGCTGCACCATTTGCTTCCTCACTTCGAAGTCCTCCGGAAGTATGCATCGAGTTTTCTGAGATACATTTGTGATTCTTGAGATGAAATCTCGTGAGAGTTTGGCTGGGACGTCATGAAGTTTGAGAGCCGAACAAACCCCGAGCTCGGCGATTGAGTGGAAGAATATCTTTCGATTTCAAAATAGTTGAAGACCGGACATTCATTTATGATGAAAGCCAAACCGATCTGGGACATCTGATTTAAAAATCGCCAGGGGACAATGTTTGTACAATTCCGGGCGACTGATTCGGTCTATAATGTCCCAGTATATTTTGGTATTTTTGGTTGCGGAGGAAGTCCACGAACAGTGCGAACCCCAAGTCTATTTTCACATCCAATCATTGTGGTCTTCACGTACTCAATGTCCCCTTCGTACTCGGCACCTCTCCTTCCCTCCCAGCAACTCTACTTGTCGCCTGTCTAATAGCCACCGCCAACGCCTTGAAAGCACTCTCCGCTCTATGGTGATCATTGTCCCCTCTTAAACAATCGACATGAATTGTGGTTCTCGAAGCTTGCGCGAAGCTCTGCAAGCAATGTGGTATCATCTCACAACTCAGATCTCCAATCCTTTCTCTCTTTAGTCCCAGATCTATAACGCTGAAGGGTCGGTTTGAGAGGTCGACGACTGCTCGCGAGAGTGCTTCGTCGAGGGGTGCGTAGGCAGATCCAAAACGTGCGAGACCGGCTGGTACTCCAAGAGCGTCTTTAAATGCAGAGCCGAGGGCTAAGCACACATCTTCAGCAGTATGGTGGTCGTCAACTGTGAATTACAATTAGCATCCATCTTGGGTCACCACAACTTGCCTAAACATACTATGAAGGTCACCCTTGCAATTGAGCGCCAAACTCCAGCCAGCATGCTTCGCCAAAGCATGAAGCATATGATCCAAAAATCCAATACCGGAATTTATAGCAATTGTCTGACTTTTCGAAGCTTGTGACGCATGTCCATCCCCGCCATTCACACTCTTCAAGAGTTTGGCATCTGTGTCTGCAGGGAATTCTCCTCCGTCCAAATTAATGGCAAGCACAATCTTCGTCTCGTTCGTATCTCGTGATAGCGCCGCTGAGCGGACTTGTTGATCTGTTTTCGCAACCATTGTCGCAATTCGTGTTGAAGATCTCAAAGTTCCAAAGATGTTTTCCCCCACATTTTGATAGATCGGAGTTAATCTGGGACTAGCGGCCGCGTGGGCCGGCTTGATAAGAATTATTTCTTTCAAGATTTCCAGCCACTTGATTGTAAGTCTCGCGAATACGAACATTCACAATGGCGCCCTCACGGACATCTACTGTTAAGTCGAAGCATGCAGCGAATAAGTCGGGGATTAGGAATAGCAAGAATAGTGGCAAACCACAAGGGGATGGAGTATCGAAATCGAAGAAGCCGAAGAGTAAAGGTCCTCCTCCGAAACCACAGAAGAGCGCGGGGAATTTGGCGACGTTGAAGAAGAAGCGAAGGGTTTATACGGAGAAGGAGTTGGGGATTCCTGCGCTGAATATGATTACGCCTGTTGGTGTGGAAAAGCCGAAGGGAAAGAAGAAGGGAAAGGTCTTCGTGGACGATAGGGTATGCTATTACTTCCTGAAATGCTGTGGAAGGAACAAGAAGCTGAATGATGAACAGGAAAGCATGTTAACCATCCTGGCTATGGTTAATGCAGACAAGGATGGGCAAATCGAGAGCAAGATGATGAAGGCACGACAGATGGAGGAGATCCGAGAGGCAAGAAAAGTGGAAGCCGAGAAGAGGCAAGAGGTCAGAAAGGCGAAGTTGGACGAGACGAAGGAGGGAATGCGGAAGAAGAGGAAGAGACCAACGGGTGCCGACGAGGAGAAGGATACCACGAGGAACGAGGCTGCTGCAGGAACCAAGCCGCTGAAACTCAAGAAGAGAAAGAGTGTTTCTTTTGCTTGATGATCGGCGGGATATGTTGGGCATTTTGCGGGCGTTCGGTGGTCATGAGCATTTGGGCGGTGTTTCTGTGATTTTGATGATCAACAAAAGTCGAGATACCAAGGACACAATGTTTGGTGGACCAATTGCTTTATTAGTGGCTTTCTTGCCAGAGCAAAATGGCAGTCTCTCTATGTACAGTCTATGTGCAGTCTATGTCTAATTCTACAAGAATGGATCTGATTTATCTTCAGTCTCCGATCTAAGCTTGCCATTTTCGCCGTATTGGATTGAATCCAGAACTGCTTTGGTCGTCTTTCGTGGCACCGTTTTCGGCAGCAGGAGGGTTAACATCCACTTCGAAGGCCATCTTATTCAAGAAATTGGAGGCCTAGCAAACCATTAGCAAGTTGGCTAGCGAGGAGGATTAGTTCTGTTTACCGGTCGTGCGTGCCACCGATGTCCATCCATCTCGAACCAAGAGAGATGTCCGCCGAGAGACGTCGTACACATTACTGCATATGGAGTCTGCTTGATTTCTTCATACGGCAGTCCCTCGTCAACAGCGATCTGATATATCTTAGTTTGAGTCCTATCAGTTGGAGTGAGACTTACAGGATCGTCTTTGGCGTTGATGGCAAAGAGAGGTATTCTGATTGCAAACAGCGAGTCGGTGGACGAGGCATCTCTGTAGTAAGCTCCTTCTGTAGGATACCCCCAAGTTGGGCACTGAACATGACGGTCAAACTCATTCAGATACTTGACTGCCCTGATCTTTTCGAAGTCCAGCTTAGGGTTCTTGGCTACTTGATCATGGTGAAGCTCGATCAGTTTCTTCAAGTTGGCACCCATGGTCTTCAAGTAGATTTCTCGTCCAAGCCAAGTTCGTTGCAAAGCACTTGAGCTGACGTCGAGATTCCATGGATTCGAGCACACCACGGCAGCTTTTAGTTGGCAAGCAGATCCTTCCTCAGCGATGTACTAGATTCATCAGCAAAGAAACGTCTGACAGAAGAAACAAAACGTACGTTTGTCAAGATGTTCGCGCCCAAAGAGAAGCCAATGCCGAATAATGGTCGATTTGGAAAGGTATTTCTCAGCCACAAAACCATTTGCCGGATATCCCATGTAGCACGAGCATTGAAGAGAACACTGCTTGTGACCTTATGCATAGCACAACCTCTAGAATCAATGACGCAGGCTTCCCACTTCTTGTCTCCCTCAGCTCCCACTAGCGGGGCTATTACATGCTTCAAATAGATCTCATACGATCCTCCGGAGAGGCCGTGAAGAACTACCAACATTGGTCGACTATCGTTAGAGTCGATGGCACGGAATTCTTCCTCGCTGAAGTAGGTAGTTCTGATTGGAAGAGTGTCGTCCTTTTCGGGGAATGGCTGACTCGGATGAGTGACGAAGTCGACAGCAAATGAGCCAGCAAATTTTGGGTCCTCATTCTCAAAGATTTTGCGTTTGTAATGCAATGGAGGTCCATCGTTTTTCATGACAGTCCACTGTGAATAGGTCAGTCTAGATTCTGGGGTTAGGCAACAATGCCAATGTGAATGAGTAGGAAGTGCAAGGAGAACAGCAAAAGCTACTCTGAAAATCAAAAGCTCAAAAGCAAACGTTGTGCTACATACCATTGTCTGGACGTGACCATTGAAAAGCAACGGGTTGAGCTTGCAAGGTGGGGTTGCCTCCTCACAAACAGTAAGCAAGTCTGTGGGTGTTCCATCTTTCTTGGTCAAAGCCAAAGGGGTCGTAGAGTGCGTGAAGGAAACTTTGGCATGGCCTAGCCACTCCATTCTTCTGGCTTGAGTGTGAGTTATCCTCCGACTTCAGGTTGGCAGAGACGTCCTGCGAAAGGCCCGCTTTATCAAATACGCCGTAGAGAACCAACTACTGTTCCTGACCTGTAGAAGCAACAATCTAAGAAAAGCATGAAATTAAGAAAGTGAACGAGAACGAGAAGAGCGAGAACGAAATGAAATGAGACAGATTCACTGTAACCTCCTGGCTACCAATGGCCACGAACCTTGTTGAAAAGTTGAAGGTCCACATGCTTTGTGCCTCGGCGTCGGGCTAACTGCGGGAGGTCTACCACAGTATGTCACACCTAAGCGAGACACGTTCGTGAACCGCATCGCGACTTCCCAAAATTGTCAAAGTCTGCCTACCCTTTCAACATTCGGAGTAAAGTAATGTCGTATCAAGGCGGCCAAGCGCCTGGGAATGGGTGGGCTGGACATGGTCCGCCAAACCCGTACCAACATGGAAGACCTCAGATTTCTCCCAACGGCGCACCTCCTCAGTATCAACCACCACTCAATGGGAACGCTCAGTATTGGACCCAGAACGGACCGGCCCAGGCAACTTATGGGATGACACCAAGATACACGAACAATCATCCGAATAATGGTTATCAACAGACGCCCCCATCACAGGTTCAACAGCCACAATACATATCGCCTGCGCAACTCCAACAGCAAGCACCCGCTCGACCACAGCAGTATCAACGCCCCTCGCAGACCTTCAATCCTCAATCTACCCTTAACTCGCCGTCCCTATATTCCGCCATGCTTCCTATGCCGAAAGACTCGTCATCAGACACAGCCAAGCTGCTGATCTCCCTCGCTGAAGAATACTTCGATGCCGCCCACGATTTGGCACCTGCAGCTGCGCTCGCCATGACAACGGCGAATGTGGAGACGTATCAGAAGCTGATTGCTACGGGTCTGGGATGTTTGGATACGGCCTTGAAGCGCGTCAGACTGGCACCAAGACTAGAAGCAAACATACGACTGCGGTTTGCTGCCGTGCTTCTCGAGGAGACTGACAACTCTATGGAAGGGGAGACGGCTTTAAGCAAGGGAATTACGCTATGCGAGAGAGTATGTTATAATACCTCTTTCCCCAAATATCTAACTTAATATCTAGAATCACTACCACGACTTAAAGTACGCTATGCAATTTTTGCTTGCACAATTCATGGTGAAGAAAAATCCTAAGGCATCTGTGAAGGCTCTAGATGGCTACATATCCGATGCGGAAGCGTGCGTTCTCCTAATCTTTATCCTTGACCTTAGCTAATCATTTTCATAGCTACCAGCATTTCTCTTGGGTATACGCATTCCGATTCCTCCGAGCAACACAATCTCTAGCATCAGGCAACCTCACGGATAATCATGCAGCAGTGTACCATTTGCGAGCGATTGCAGCAACTGCAGATCAACAGGGGGATAAGGCTATATGTGTGACGGCATCTCTGATGGAAGCTCTAGCATACCTGAAAACACCAGGCCCAGATGCTGTTGAGCAAGTCCAGCATCAAATTGCTGCAGCTCGAGCCCACCAGGTAGATGACAGCTGCAGGATACTACAATTCGAAGGCTTGGCACACATCCTCGACGTTGCAAGCAGCATCAGACAGGGAAATTCTGCAAACATGATGCAGAAATTGAAGATCATGCAAGAAATGATGGACGACTCTCTGAAAGACCATGCCTGGAGTACCTCGAGTGATATCATTTCCGTGCCCATTAAGCGAACATCTAAGAGCTCCTCGATCATTAGTCAGGACACAAGGATGATCTTGGGCATTGGCAATGATGGTGGAGACAACCTTATGATGACTTTCCTGAATAAGAAGGATGCGTATTCCATCAGGTTAGTGTCATGGAGTCTTTCCCAACGGTGTTATGCTAAATTTATCTAGTCTCCTCCTGTGCGGCATGGTGTTGCTTCACAGAAACTCTGGCGATCAAAAAGGTTTCAGGTACTTATCTGCAGGCCTGGAGTATATGGAAGGTAAAGCTCGATGCAGCATTGGCTCCGTGCTCACTGACATTGAAACTCTAGATGGGAAGATGCCAGTCAAGACTTCAGCGGGTCTTCTACCGGATCTGGCAGCTAGACGAAGGTGGCGAGGGCTGATCCAATGCTATTTCCATGTCTATATAGCATTTTGCTCTGCTGGACTAGCGGATTGGGCAAAGGTCAAGGATTGCATGGACAAGATTCGCATGACGGCCGGCACATTCGAGATAACTCTAAAAGGTCCCCTAGAGTGTCTCACGTTGTACCTCACCGGCGCGTATCATCAAGGTATCGGAGACTTTGACACTGCGTTGCAGATCTTTGGAAACCAGAGATTCCATTTGCCATCGACTAAGAGTACCTTCACCTCTTTTGACGAGCAAGTCGAGCGCGACATTGCACTTCTCGCAGCGCTGAATACTCTTTGGATTCTTCAAGAGAAGCCACGTCAGGATCCCAACTATAACGCGGTTCTTATGGAACGCCTCAGACCATTGTGCGAGCACCATCCGAACAAGGATATCGAGACAGCATTCTACCTAATAGCTGCCACCATTAACACGACCCCACCCACGGAATTGTTCAGAATCAAGGGGTATCTGAGGTCGGCGTTGGGCGGAGCTCAAACAACCGGGAACACTCAATTCCTCTGCATCACATTGAACGTGATGTGCAGCCGATTCTTCTCGGGAGTCGTCGGAGATCAAGCTGAGAAGAGTGCCAAAGCGGCATCCGTACAAGCACAGAAGAGCGGTAACGTCCTCTGGATGAGCGTTGCGGATGGTATGTTATCACAATGCTATGATGTCCAGGGCAAGAAGGTGGAAGCACAAATGGCGTTGGAGCAAGCGCGGATATCGGCGGAAAAGGCGTTGCCAGATTCATGATTTCAAGGACAATAGGCAGCGTTCGGACAAAGTGGAATTGTGTTACAACAAAAAGGGTGCTACATAGGGGCTGGAGTTATTTGCTATGGTGGGACGGACATTGGCGCACTTATACCCATTTGCATCTGCTTCAAAGGACTTTGCTTTTTAGAAAGCATACGCGAAATATGTAAGATGATACAGGACTCATCTGCTGCTCTACAAGTTGTCGATTCTCCGTAATTGTGACATGACCTCCTGGTGTGTCAAAGTACCAAAAAGTTGAGTACATTTTCCTGAATTGGACAAAACCAAAGTATTCCGTGCCTCCTGTACATCACATGATGCTCCAAGTCCGGCTCTACGGTCCGAATTATCAATTGATCTGTCAGTACTTGCCCTGTAGGTAGGATAGCACGCGCCTCCGTTTAGTCGTGATACACGAAAATGATAACTCCACTCTCAACAGCCATAACAAATTAACAACAAATCGTTCTTTTCCAAGACTTGGGTAAATGATAATTTGGCTTCTAGTCAAAGGATTTACAAAGAATTTGGAAGATCCTGTCAATTTGTGCATGCTTTTAGGTGCACTTCAAATGTATGGGTTTATAATGTTTTAGCGATTTTCGGCTGTGTGTATATCACGACTAACGAGCCTGGTCAGATAAGTCT
>FJOG01000013.1:734082-757941 GCA_900073065.1 Phialocephala subalpina
CCAGGCTCGTAAACGGAGGCGCGTGGATAGGTACTTGAACCCCTGAATCACTCTCGGCAAGCGGCCGTTCGGACCCCTGTCAAAAAACGCGACTAACAAAACGATTGAGCTCATCTGAGAAAAAGTTCTGGAGAGTGAAGACGCAGCAAGATTCGAACAGAACATCAACCACGACCAATCCTATGTTTGCGTCACTATCACGGGGTAGCTCGAAAGCAACTCGATCATACATATGCTCATCATGTCTATGCAATATTCTCACAACACCAACTCCGCCTCCCTTCCTTCACGATCGCTCATATAAACATGCTTCGTTCTCGACGACCACTGCGACCGCATATCCCGAAGATGGAGACAAAACTGTGGAAGCAGCAACAGCCCCACCTGCAGATGCAAAAGGAACAGCGTCTGCAGAGACGGCAAAAGCTAAAAAGAAGAAAGACCCGAGCCAGCTACGGCGACGGCGGCGGCGCGAAGGTACACTCATTTCCAAGTCGAACTCTACGCTTCACGCTTTGAGGGAATCACTACTCGCCGAGGGAGAGGGAGAGGGGAAGGAGCAGGAATTACAGGCCGAAGCGCCCGCGACTACAAAGAAGAAGAAGAAGGCACCCAAAGCCTCGAAAGAGAAGACAACAGTTGTGACCGAGGAGGACCAGGCAACCTCGGAACTTCCACCAGAAACTGCACCAAAAAACCCAAAAAAGGTCCCTTCCCCGAAGAAGAAGGCTAAGAAGAAGGCACAGAGTACACCCGCCGCGGAAGCTGATGCTGTGGAAACTGAGGGCTCCCCAGGCCTAAAAATAATTAGGTCGCCATCTACAGGTAAAGGTGGCCTAACGAAAGATGCATTGCTGGCCTACCAGAAGAAGATTGAAAATGCTCTGGACAGGCGGAGACTCGTGGCTGCCATTCAGGGGGGAAGTCTTCCAGACAACGAGCGAAAGGTCGTGTTGAGATCACTCCGAGCCTCGCTACTTACAAGGAGTCATATTGGTGCAAGGACTCCTGGTGGACAGAAATCAGGTCCGAGGTTTGTCAAGGTCAAGTCGTACTCGCCGCCAAGACAAACTTTGAAAGATGCCATATTACACCCTCAAGCCAGGTCGCCATTTCCTCGTCCATACACCAGATATTCTGAGAACCGAGTTGGGATTGAGGTTCCGTACAAAGTTGGAGCGCCACGCTCGGGAAATTCACCGCCAATTGAGAGACAACCCCCAGGACCCGTTTCGAAAGCTATTGGTCCTAAGTTCTTGAGAGGGAGCATGACCGCTCAAGAAATTGAGACAGTGAAAGCAGATTCGCTGAGTCTCGTACCAGTCGATGCCGGCTCTCTGGACGTACCTAAACTAGCTTATGGTTTAGAGCGTGTTTTGTTCAATCCAGGTGTATATCAACTACAAGATCCTCGTACGAGAGTTTTCAATTTCGATCCGTATCTGCAGACTGTCATGCCTGTCAGTGATTTTGACTTCAATGCTCTCAAGCAGTATGTCACCTCGTCAAGAGATACAACTCTTTTGAGCAAGGCCGCAGCACAAAAGAAGAAGTACACTGGGTCAACTTCTAGCATGACCTCTGCTCTCGCCCATTTCCATTTCCTGTTGTCACAGTGGAGGCTCATTAACGTCGGAAATCTTTCCAAGATGTTCCCTGTCAGCTACCACACCTTCACGGGAATGCAACGTGCCCCTGTGTCCATTTTCCTACGATGGAGGGACGGCACCTACGCAATTGACGCAGACAAGCAATTTGACTCAGCTTCCGTCCTGAGTATGCTAGGCAAGTCGATGGAGAAGTTACTTACACTTCCTACGGAACATTTCGAAAAGTACAGAAAGGGCAGGTCGGACGAATTATCCGAAGAGGAGCGAAATGATCCCGAAGAATTTCACTACACTACCTTGGGAGACTTTCTCATGAGGTCACAATTAGACGCATACGATCCACGTCTTCCAGGAACGGGCATGTTTGATCTGAAGACCAGAGCTGTCGTCTCAATTCGCATGGACCCGGAAGCATATGAACAGTCTCGTGGTTATCAAATTCGTAGCCGCCACGGCGAATGGGAGTCTTTCGAGAGAGAATATTACGACATGATCAGATCAGCATTTTTGAAATACTCGCTGCAGGTCAGAATGGGCCGGATGGATGGTATTTTTGTCGCTTTCCACAACACCGAGCGTATTTTCGGCTTCCAATACATCAGCCTAGAGGAGATGGACTATGCGCTTCATGGCACCGATGACAAGAGGCTTGGTGACAATGAGTTCAAGCTCAGTTTAGACCTGCTGAATCGTGTACTTGATCGAGCTACAACGAAGTACCCTGAAAAGTCACTTCGAATACACTTCGAGACAAGAGACGCCGTTACGCCTTTCATGTATATCTTTGCCGAGCCTGTTGATGAGAAAATCATCGAAAAAATACAGGCAACCAATCGAGATAAAGTCGAGGAGTTTGAGAGGCAGGTTCTAGGGTTAGAGACCGGGGAGCTTACCGAAGATCAGAGGAAAGCTGAATGGGACGCACTTCGAGCTCACGTTGAGGAGACTATGGAACAGGATGAGCATGATGTGGCGCAAGTAACGGATGATGCCGATGATGTCGATGCTATGTCGGAGGAGGAGCGACATGAAATATCAGCTATAGTGTCATCAAATGCTGTACCTGAAGAGAATGACGGCGAAGAGAACGACGAGGAGGTGGAGGAGTTTGAAGAAGAGACGGAGGCGGGTGATGAAGATGTCGAAACGTCTGCTTCCATCGAGTCAGAAGAAGCCAATGTGGATTCTGAAACATCTACTTCCATCCAGTCTGAAGATGCCAATGAGGATGTCGATACTGAACAAGCCAGTGGGTCTGAAAATGAGCTGGTTGAGGAGCGTGAGAGCGAGCAGACCGATGCCACCACAGAGGAGAACACATCGGTCAATGAAGTTGAGGAGAGTGAAGAGCACCAAGACAGTTCTGAGCAGCTTTCCACGACCAATGTCGAAGAAGTCGAAGCTGAAGAGCCTAATGACCAACCTTCAGATGAAGAAATCATTGATGAAGATGCCGCTATAGACGGAACAAGCTCCGGTCCCTGGAAAGTTTACAACGATCAGAAAAGGCCCGGTGAAAATGAACTCATGGCCATGACGCTCACGATCCGAAATTTAATCGATGGCAAGTACGTTGCCCAGCCCGACGAGGAGAACTATCCCCCTGGCGCCAAATGGTCGGTCGAGTACGCGTTAGCTGAGGTTGAGGACAAAGACAGAGCTCGAGGACTCTATCAAGCCTGCAAACTCCGACGCCAGCGGATACATGAAAAGTCGCCAGATTTGGTATCTGATGTCTTCCAGAGTGATTTCTTGGAACATATTAAGGAATTGAGCAAAAAGGGTAGGGAATGGAGAGATCAACAGAAGAAGATTGAGGAGAGGCTTCCGGTCAAGGCTTTGGATCCTAACCATCAGAAGTCGAGCAAGGCAGAAGAGGGGAAGGAATGATGATTGGACGTGTAGGATTTCTTTGTATAACATGGGAGGATTGGCTGTATAATAATATCGTGTATCAAAAGTGTGCGTAAATAAAAGTAGCGGCTAGACTTGTTTATATGACAATGCACACAAAGCTCATCTCTAGCCATAGGCATCTGTCTCTCCACTAGTCGTTACCCTTTGTACTCGTTCAGAAGACAAAAAATTGTACCCCTCACTTCGCTTAAGCTCGATATCGCCAACATGATGACGGCTTCCACACAGATGTTGAGAAAGGCAAAAAAGAATTTACCAAAAGAATAATTTGCACCCTCCGGGAATCGAACTATGATTGATATCAGCACTAGGCAATATTATTCAGAAATAGAGAAGCTTACCCCGGGGCCAGCGCACACAAAGAATGGGAAGCGCTGATTTTACCACTAAACCAAGAGTTGCCAAGTTCGCGGAGTAATTCTCCTTGATTAGGAAATATGCTGGTGTTGAAACATTGTCTCAAGAGTAGGTTTGGAGTTCTTTGTTAAAACAATAGGCTACACATCGGATAGCATCGTCCTCGGGAACACAATAGGACTTGCTGTATATCCAACCTTGTCTTACCAGTAATAATGAAGTTCTTGTGATGTGGTAAAGATTGCCCAGAAGGACAACACAATACACAGATACGGATATGGAAACAAATAGGGGTATTTCATATGATTATTCTAGCCTTTTCAACCGACCTCTACCGAGGTCCTGATATTGGCGACTTATCGAAGATCCCAGCTCAAGACAGTAGCCCAACTGAACTCCTCCGTCACCACTTGATTCAATTTCATCAAAGTAGGATCACGTTTCTTGCCGCTAATGCTATGCTCAGCCCAATATGCGCGCCACAAGTCTGCAGTTCGGCGGACTTCCTCGAGCAAGCGTGCTCTGTCCACAACTACCTTTGTACTCATCTCGTCGGTTGCAGCGTCGTGCCAATGAACGAAATGGGACCATAAAGCAACAATACTTTGAAAGGCCTTGATACCACGACAAAAAGGACAAATCAGATCCGGTCGTCCTTCGTGGTCATCCGGAATCACCGCAGTCACAAGGTCTCGAGGTGCCACCATCACAGCTGAGTTGCCCGCACAAAACTTCAAAGGAAGTTGTGACTCAAATGTGGGATACACGTGCCATCGGGGTCGATGGGGTGCTGCTGGGACTGGTAGACCTTTTGCGAGGCATAATACGTGGATTTGGATAAGAATGGTCTCGAGTGTCGTCAACGCTGCATGCTGCATAAGGCATCCCGGTTGGTGTTCATCGCATCGTTCTGGCACTACCCATCCTCCTTGACGTAGAAACCTTGCTTTTTGGTGGCATTCCTTCCGTTCTTGGTTGATCTGAGCGCTCTCATAAACGATGTGTATCAAGCATATCTGGTGGTTGCAAAGATGAGACCCATGCTTTGGCTTGAATGGACCACAGCCTGTAAAATTGTCAAGCTCAATTCCGTTCCTTGGCCAGCTTTCGTCATCGAACCATACTATAGCACGGGTGAGATTTGTCGTGTGATCCGAATACTGGTAGACCTAGAGTCGAATTTAGTATAAAGTGCGGTATGAATCGAAAGAGACTAGTAACTTACCACTCCATCAGCCCAGGGAGATAGGCATTTGCTTGGTTCGAAGAGACCAATAATCTGAATTGGGGAAAGCGCAGCCCAGTCTGCTGCTACCAAGACGCATGTGCCTTTATGGGAAGCACTCAGTCCCCAAGAAGCAAGAATGCCAGAAAAGTGAAGGTCGAAGCGGTCTTTGGCTTGCTCTGAAAGCCACCATAATGCTCTTTGTTGCCGAGGCCATTTGCGCGAGCGTTTGACTTCGTAAACAGGTAGATTATCCTTCCCATCACAGTCGCACAATCGTTTGCAGTTCTTTTGTCTTTTTCGTTCTTCCCAGCCCCGGGCAGATGTTCCAATTCGAGGTTCGGACCAGTGATGAACTTGATCATGCCTGACGAGTTCATCGCCGAAGCCAGATGTTGCGTCCCCAGTGTGCTCGTCGAGTCTGATACTGAAATCGCCTAAAGGAGTTATCAAGTACCCCCAGGATGCTGCCAAGGTTGTCAAAGCTGCTCTCGCTTTCGCAGCACCCGCATCTGGACTCGGAGTATTTGGCCCCAGGGAATCAATGCCGACTAAAGGAGGAAGGGTTGCAGTCGTTGCTTCTAAGGTATTAGAGTTGGTGGTCGTGCGTTGTTGTGAGTTGTCGGTAGGGAACAAGGTTTTTGCGGCTAAGGTCACGGTCACGGGACTCTGGGCTGGATGAGCAGCCTCCGTCTCCTTCCCCTTCTCCACTCCTCCCTCACCAGGCACATAATTCACAAATGGATCATTCGGCTTCATACCATGCCTTCTTCCAATGTGCCGATTGAGATTCCAACGACGTGGAAACCCGAGGTTACATGGTTCGCCTGTATCAGGATCCTCACGATCGCAAGTGAAGGATTGCTTCATTTTCTTCACCACTTGCTGCATTGTTGGGTCTTTGAAATCCTCCTTTTCTGAAAGTTCAATTCGCCATACTTTCCTTGCCTGTATAAGTGTCCATCTGATTCTCTGTTTGACAGAACTCAAAACATGGTGACGCTCTACGGTTTACACAATATGCGCCTTACCCAACTGTGCGGGCTTCAAGTGACTGCCAGCAGTTCCAAAGGATTCACTTCGCTGCTCCTAAAGAGAAACATCTGTGCAGTAGCTATAGGTTCTGTTGTTCTTACGAGCCTTCAGGGTTAATGTTCGTCTTCATATCATGCATGTCGCACGTACCCGTCGTTCATGAAGCATGCTGCAGCACCAGCAGGCCAATTCCTTTCTCACCGGCTGTGATTCCGTGTCCTGTGATTCAGATATTTTAATTTCCAGTGCTTTCTGCATGAATCTAGTCCTCCTCAGCCATTCTATGGCGTTCGATTGGGGATCAATTTCTCCTGCGGAATTGTCGAGATGGAGAAGGCTTCACCGGTTTCATCATGCCTGGCGTCGAACCTCCTCCATTTTACAACACAGAAATATGGAATCATATATCTCCTACAAGCTGTCAAGATATCATGGTTTTCGCGGACGGTTCATGACATTATCTAACTGTGTCAATGAAATTCGCTCTCAGTCACCACTACGTCCGAGATGCAAGCTGAACATGGCCTGACCATAACATTTACATCCATTCGCAGCGAGGCGATATCTTGGAGGTCCTGGACCCATGGTACATATCTCCATTCTCGCTACGATCATAAGCTGACGAGCATTCAGTCTACTCAAAAAGCTTTCATCACTGTGGCTCGTTTGGATGTTTGGCTCAAGGACTTAATACCTCCGAGAATATCCAGCACCGATCGGGTTCACCTCCGGTATAGGCAAACAAAAGAGCATGTATCTGCTCAAATTTTCGTCCTTCACAACTAGACACGCTCTAGTAGTACTTCCATAATCCATGGCCCATTACCACCAAATTCCCTCAGCCACTCACTCTCACGACCTCGACGAGTTGGAAAAAAAACCCCCCCGCCATCTATCCCTCGTCTCCCTGTATCTCAACTATACTGGCACAAACTTCCAGGGTATATGGCTACAGTTCAGGTGCTTCTTTCGAAACCAGATTCATTTCTATCGCACTTGTGGATCTCCATTACCTGCCTTCTCCCGCTTTCTCGAGTCCGAATCCTACTCATGTCTATGCAATTTCCACAGCCCTCGATATCTTGGATATGTCATCTCCCTCGCATGTACTGGTAAACAAGTTAGGAGCGCTCTTGCACTCGGAAACGCGACCTTTCTGCCAAGCAACCCCTCAGTCGCGACAAGCTCAAATTGAGTCATACGCCCTACCACCATTTGCTCCAGGAGTTGATCGTAATCGGTCTGCTATTCTCTCTGTCGGGAATCAAATCAAGTTTCTTTACTTTGTTCTTTTCTCGTTTGTCGTTGTGTTCTCGTGTGGGCATATGAGGCTGTACTGGGAAGCTCGAGGTATCATGCTGTGAACTTCGATAGCACGAGGAGAGAAGTTTGAGTTTATAAGATATGTGGTCATGTGGTTAATCTTCTTGGATGTTTACCAATGGTTGTGGTTCTCAGACACTGTCACTGGCGTGGCACTTGCTCGACGAGGAAGGAGGTTATGGGAGGCTGTCGTGGACTTGGTGCGTGGATCTTCGGTGCGCCAACAACCCACCAACGACACATACGTGTCTGACCAGCAGCGTTACTTGAGCGCGCCTTGTAGAACACACAAGGAAAATCACAGTGTTCATACGACGAAGGCGAGGAGTTGGGAGCAGGCGGGTTCGGATAGTTCCTCCCTATGTCAGATGGCAAGGGTGTGTCTACGTCGCTATTCTTAAAGCGCTACAGCAGATTAGGAGGATGGTTGCTACTTTATTTGCTAGAGGACTGAAGAGTATCCCTGGCCAGGATTACCGTTTCATGATGGCAATGGAGTTCTCAAGTAGAGTGGTGCACCACTCGAAAGAGAGGGAGCATTAGGAAGGATTTGATGGTGGTCACAGCCACGTCCATGAACCGATATCGTCAGAGGAGAATGCACTGCAGCAGTCTGTTCGGACAACTATCGCGAGGATTCAGAACTTGTGTTGTGTGGGTGTTGCGGAGGGAATGCCCATTCTTTCATATGTGTTAAAGCTTACGCTTGCATTTACCTCTCCATCCCCTCCTCTCTTACCCGCGCTATTCTTTAGGTATTCCATGACCACTTGTATTATCGCGTTGGACAAGTTCACAAAATTGTTTTCTTCCTTGAATGACAGCCTCTATGTTTGGGCAGAATCTCCGAGATCATTGATACTTGGGATGATAAGAAATCTTTCTGTAGCTAGAGACTCTTCTCTACGTCAGAACTTAACCACAATGGCGGACTTGTTTGGACAAGGAATTTCGGGTTCCAAGTTTCTACTCGCAAAGTAGTCTTTCGACATTCTCGTTCTGGCAAGATCTATCCTTGTACCGTTTAGGTCTGGTTTGTTGATTTACATTCTAAAATGGTCTTAGTGCTTCTTGCAACGTGTCCCATTCACTTAGTGACAGGCTTTTTCAAGCCATTTCGCTCGGCTCGGGTTAGTGTTAATCTTTCTTTTAACGAAAGTCTTTTTTAAGTAATACTTGAGTGCTGATAGCTCGACTTACTTCCTCAACAACCCGCCACCTGTGAGTTTAGCTCTTCGAGTCTATCGACATCAAGATGGGGAACGAATCCCAGAAGAGCGGCGGCAGACGTAGGCGCAATACCAACGGAACCTTCAAAGGTCGCAATACCAGCGGAACCTCCAAAAATCAGGCCAAACTCCCTTCATCCTCGTCGTCAGCAGCATTCAAGACCACGAAAACATCATCCTTCGGGGAGCAATCAAATCAGCAGGATGAGCCCTCGGACAAGTCGAAGTCTCTTTCAGGAAGCCAGCAGAACGCCTATAGCTCTCAACATGACTCCCCCCATTTCTCCGACACGCAACTCGAGACCAGCTTACCACCCACCTCGATCGATGGATCACGCACAACATCCGTTGACGATAAGAACACTCCCGAAGCGAAGCCACGCAACAAACGCGCTTTCAACAGCATAGGAAAAGGGAACCCTGGAAGGAATCTCGACCCTTACAAGGATGAGATTCTCAAGCTATCCAAAGACTACACTCTTGGATACATCGAACGCCACTTGTTCGCAAAGACCAAGATCAAGTTCAGCACTTCAAGTATTGGTAATCGCGTCAAACGTTGGGGAGGCACTATTTTCAAGAAGGGTGTGAAGAGATGTGGAAATCCGGCTGTATCGAAGAGAAATCTCACTCCATGGAAGGCTAAGCTGCTTGAATGGGATCAAGCAGGGTCTACAGTGGAGGAAATGTCTGCGCAACTCAAAGAGGAACTCAATGTGATCGCCTGGCCTGTTTACATTGCGAAAGCCCTCTCCTTTTGGAAGTCTTCCTGGCGTAAGATGGGCGAACACCCAGGGTTAGATGATTCCGAATTTGTTCCAGTAGACCTGTGGACGACGGAGGAGTTGCAAAACCTGGAGGACGAAATCAAAGCAGCTTCTTTGAAAGACGCACAAAAAACCCACGTCGGTGTTCCCGATTTCGCACGCTGGTCCGAACTTCTGGTCTCAGCTGCTTGTCACGATCCAGCAATTCAGTCTCTTATGGTGAAGGAAAAGCTACAGCCAGGTCATCACTGGTCATCCGATCGCCGGTTTGACAGACTTTGGGTTCTCGGTCTTCAACTTCCAGGAGCTTATAGCCACGAGAGCGTCGACACGCTTGCGAAAATTATGCGAAAAGTAGACTCTCTCACACCGAAAGTATTGCAGAAGGTGTATACCATTCTCAAGGAGTGTCTCGAAGAATGCATATCTCTTGCAACCAGGGAATACGGCAAGGATTATCTTCAACCTGCCCTCTCGATGATTCCTGCCACAACTCCCCCAGAATTCGTGTCGAACTTTTTGCGCACCTGCCGTCACGAGATCAACCAGACTCAATCCCTCATTCGTTTGCGGAACACACTCGCCTTGATACCCTGCCATGAAGCTCACAGCTGTTTGGAGAAATGCCATGACTATTTGAAGAGCCAGAGAGAGATTCCATCCCTAGTGGACCAATTCACAACTGCAGTTCTCGATGAACTTGAGTTTTGGAAGCAGCCTTGGATGATGTTGAATAATCTTCCCGGTTTGGAGCCTTCAGACATGGACATAGATGAGACATACAAGAGACCTAAGGAGTACCAACCCAAAGGGAAAGGATGTGAAAGAGAAAGCGAGGAACTTCCATCTGGAAGTGGTGGATACGATAGTCCTGACGATGACTTCGAAGACCATACACAGTCCGCTTCCACGGGACGCCAAGTCAATCGCCAAGATCATAATTATGGCAAGCTGTATCTTATCCTATCAGACTGGGTTCTTGCGAAGATGACTCCGAGTCCTATGGTCTTCAAGCGATGGAGAACACTTACAAGTGGACCGCTTCTTGGATCCCCTCCAGCTAGATTCCAGACGGAAACTTGGGACCCGCCACGACTACCAGTTGTCAGTGCCAAAGTAAGCGACGAAAAGAGCGGAGGGCCAAACCAAGAGACAATCAACATGCCGACAGACTACCCAGACCGCTCAATACCAAAACACGAGCCCAGCGATTACGAGAAGTCCGTACTCTACACGACCAACATCAGGAAATCACAAACGGCGAAAGAAAAGGGCGAATTTGAAGGAATCATACAGCGAATGCGTGCTTGTACATCTCGACCACCAGGAGCGGACAAGCTCGCACAGCATGTTGATTGGGGCTCGGTGCTCCGCGATGACAACTGGTATCATTGCCGAAGACTTCTGCAGATGATTGCACAGCGCTGCCAATTCACAGACGAGACGTACAGCATGTTCGAGCAGCAACTCATGATGATACTGGCTGCCATCGAAGGTGGTTCCACTGAGGCGGTGGTCTGGGTTATTCCATTGGAAGGCCTCCTAACTCGGATATCCAAACACGCGGGGCAACAATACGAGAAGCTTGATCCAAAAGACCGACACTCCAGACGCGTACAAGCAGAGCAAATCCGAGAGCTGGTCGCATTTGCCCATGGAGTTGCTCAGTGTAATGCTGCTCTACGATTTCATTGGAGACGGTCCAACTCCGGTGGATCTGGTGGCAAAGCCCCGACTGACGTGCCTACCAGCGTCAAGTGGTACGCTATGCTTTATCGTTGCGATCCTCGATGTTCCCGCTTGGAGTGTCTGAAGCTGCTTCCAAGTCCTCGAGCCATGAAAGAAAACAAGAACAGAGATACATTTTCAGTTGGTGTGGTGGATGCGCGTACAGGGTCCAGAATGGTCCGCAGTTTCATTGCAGCCAATCGTTCCCAGATATCTCCTTGTCTAGTGGGATGGGTACGTGATCGAGATCCACAACCTGCTTTGGTTTGTACATTTCAATGGTACGGCCAAAGATTCCACACACAAACCCCTTGCAAGCACCTTCGGGGGAAATGGGAGGAGAACTTTTAGGGCTGGTCGATGCTGTGTATCTAGGTCATTTCCGGGCGATTCGCGAGCAGGCTGCCGGATTCGTGTCCGCTTCTGAGAGAAGAATGGAACTACTAGCAAGTCTTAGCGAAGTTGGGAGTAGGAAAAATGCTTTTCACGCGATGCTATTCAGATAGGAGAAGAGCAATTTGACAGTAGCTACGCACCACCCTTACTGATTCCAAAGCGGTCTATCGCCTTCTGCCTGCTGACCTCTATTGAAATATGTCTGGGCCACCATGCCAGCCATTGACCTTTCTAGTCAAGTGCGGTAGGTTTCTCCCTGTAGGGCTTGCATACGCGGTGATACATGTTAGCGAAATACCAGAAAACAATCTCGCAGTTGACATAGAAGATATCACTGCAAAGTTCCTGGAGACATCGGTACACCCCACCCCGGTTGCTTGAAGTTTCCGCTCTCGCTACAATGCTCCCTGTTCTTGCATCTCTCGTTCCAACAGAGATCGCACGGGTGAAATTCTCTGGTAAGGTTAAGGGCTCCTTACAAACTGCGCAGGTATCTTTCCATCTCAACATCCTCTGATATTTCTCTTTCTGGGGGAGAATGAGCCGGTGACCGGCGAGTTTGGTGGCGTCCAGGACCAGAGCCCGGATGAAGAGCGCCAGATCTGTCATTATAATACGGGAAAGATAGGCCCTCGATGCTTCCGAACACTCAGATTTCTCTTGGGAAGCTTTTGCGAGCTGGCCAAGGGTTTGTACCGTCGTCTCATAAGCAGCTGCAGTATCTAGGCTCACATCCGCATCTATATGACATCCTGTATGAACGGTCAGTCCTTGATTGAAAATGAGACATCAGATGTTAGTCTACTACCAAAGGCCTCTTTGAGCTCTCCCAGACATCGATCCATGGTCGTTAGCAAGAAAGCTGGTTCCGACACACAGCCGTAGCAGAGTGCAGCAATGGACATGAGTCGATACCAGATCTTCGAAACCAAGTGTGAATCATAACAGGCACCTCGCTCCCTTTTCAGTTGAAGGAATAGAGCATTGGCGTGGACGATATTATCCTGCAGTAAGTCCATTGAGTCAATTTCATCAGGTTTAATACGGGAGGACTTCTCGCTGGGATAGATTCGTTTGATGAACTGATTCGAGAGTGACTCAATGTGAGGAAGTCGGCTTCGGGTGTTCAGAAAGGCCTGCAGATTGCGTTCGAAGAGTTGTGAATCGACGTCGTTGAACATCGTGGGCACCAACATTGTAAGACGACCATCAATATCAGCTAAAGTGCCATACGACCACTGCGTGCTAGAAATTGGAATTCGCTCCGAGGTAAATGGATCAATTATCTTCGTTGTAGCCTTGTCTTTCTTTCCCGCCTTCATGAAGACCAGTGGGTTTGAATCCTCTTGAGTTTCGAGATATTGTGGCGTGAAGTTGTTTGTTTCTTTGATCCAGTTGATTGCGTGTTGGTGTTTCCATAGACCATTCCCAGGATATGCTAATGCAGGCAGTGACCTCTCTTCGAATGTGGCGAGGAGACTGTCGATGTGTGCAATCACGTCAACCTCTAGGCTTGTACTTCGAAGAGCATCTTGGCATTCTTGCGCAGCGTCCTTTTCGAGATCCGTCTTCCCACATTGGCTAGAGCCAATATCCAGACGAACGTTGCGGGTGTGCAATTCCTCACATATTTTGGATGCATCCAAAATGCCTAAGCGCAGCTCATGATATCTGAAAAGGTCCTCGCGAATTCTGTTGCCCTCAATCGTAAAGGAAGGTAAGGGTGATTTCGTCTTTTCCCAGTCGCAGACGATGTAGTCTTTTGGCAATTGAAGGTACAAGGCTTTTGCAGAGTCGAGTACCCGCTTCTGGACATTCGTCTGCTGAGCATGCTCCACCCAAGCCTGTCTATCCCGCCTGTGCTGTAAGCTGGCTGGAAAACTGATATTGCAAAGCCATTCCAATCTGAGGACTCTCGATGAATGAGCAGTTGGCATTTTGAGCATCGCCTCATGAAACTCTGGTGTGCAGGCAAGATGAAGCGCTAGAAATGCCACTGCATTCTCCTCATCCTCGCTGTCAGTGGAACCTTCGGAGTACGTGGATCCTTGCGCAAAACCCTCGCTTGCCATTAGGTAATCGGAGGTACTTTGTCCAATATGGCTTGCCACGAAGTAGTCATTATCATCCACGGTGGAACAGATTTCCATTTTGTCTGCTTCAGGATGATCGCTAGAGGGTCCGGCATGGCTTGCACCATCTTCGTCCATTGCATCAGCCATCGAGAGGCCGGTGCTTTGATAAATCAGTATCAAACAGATCTATTCGACGTGAGAAGCAGGGTGGAATTGATCAAGAGTACTGACCGGTGAGACCTTCTCTTTCTCGATCCTATGGGCAATTACCTCCGCTACTAAATTTCTCAACCTCAATCGCACAGTTTGAGAAATCGGTTGCTGACCAACCGGCTGTTTATAAATAGCTTCACATATCGCAGCCATTGATGGTAGATAGATCAAAAGCAAACGCGTTTTTTCATGCAGAGTTCCGCGTATAACAGATTGTCATCTGAAAGCCTGAAGCAGATAATTTGAAGTGACAAGGAAGATGGCAGAGAGGAAACAGATGGCATTCACATGCCCCTATGTTAAATTGCTTACAGTATTGAGAGTGAGAGAGCTCAACACTTTGCTGTATGGTAGACTCAATCTCCAATGTATCCAATGTATGGGCCTTTCATTCCGAGAGTAGGTGCATACAGAGCACAAAAGGTCATTCTTCAGTCCAAGAAGCTGTTCTGAAGCGCCATTCCATAACCAAGGCCCGGCGAATTTGTGATTGAAGAGGACCATAGATTCGCCATCATGCTTCGTGATATTTAATTCCTTGAAGGCGAACCTCCTTCAGATGCGGATTCGCCTACCAGAGAAGATTTGAGGCTCGAAATCGATGTTCCAGGATTCTCTCGGTACATTGCGTGTCTAGAAGGTAGTGTCAATCTCAAGTGGCAATCGAGTTGGCAGGACAATGTAGGAGTCATTGATTAAGCTACAATTCGGGGAATTCAAAGTAAGATGACAGCACCGCTGTCATCACATGAGCTTCGAACGGAATTAAAGCCTACTCTGAATTGATTAATCATTTGCCTTTCTCCTCTCTTTCTAGCTCTAAAAAACACATGCCAGAGCTCGAAAGCTAAAGCTCTCAACTTGGGAAGTTCCTGGAGAGATCTGAGGCATGGTGCGGCTCTTCGTCTATCGTCCCACGCCGCATGCATTCATCCTCACCCACATTGTTGAAATTGCCATCTGCTTTCACAATTTGGGATTCGTCGTAGAGGGACAGTTGAGCGAGCCCTCGCACTTTTTAATTAGATTGCAGATGGTGTTGGCGATGATATCGACGGAGGAAGGCTAGGAGAAGTTGTTTCTCACTCAGACTCGGACTAGTGTTGATTCCGGTGCTAGGTATGCATGCAAGGCAGGGTTTCATTAATACTCGTATAGTAGTAAATAAGCAAAATTTTGACACCATAGTTGACGCGCACCTTTGGTTTAGTGGTACGCCCCCTCATGCTTAATTTAATTCCTTTCCTAACCAAGTCTAGGTAAAATCAACGCTTCCCATAATCTTAGGACATGCGTTGGCCCCGGGTTCGGTATGTCTGCTCCGAAAATATGGTTTTCAATGCGAGTTCTAACATGTGTAAGATTCCCGGAAGGTGCAAAAATACTTTTTAATCTTTAGAGTGTCTTCGTGGGTGGGCAAAGCAAGGGCGAGAGAGATTCTATTCGCAGTAACATTTTTTTGGTAGCCTTCGAAATTATGCATGGGTAATTGATTATTCAAAAGGTATGAAAACCTCACTAGAAGAGGAATTTGTGCAATGGACAATGCGAGGAGTTACACGTGCTGCGAGCTTAGGTAAGCCACACAAGCGGCAGCATCTCCGCTCCGCTCCGATCTTCGTACTCCTAAGACAATGATTCAACTCCTTGCATCTACCTCTTTTGGGAGAGATACTCCGGGAACTTGAGGGAGTGCAGATGGGTTTGATACGGAAATATCTTTTCCTGAGGCCACAAAGCGCTTATTTAAATCTATATTGTGGTTTTAAATTCAATTCCCGATAGGGAATGGCGGGGTTTAGGCTCAAGCTAAAGATTGCGGGCGGAGCTCATTAGACCCGAGCCAGCTCAGAAAGGATACTATGGAAGGGAAAAAGGAGAAATTGATAGGCGAATTGCTGAAGCCTATGCGTTGCGGGCTGGGAGATTTTAAAGATCTTTCCCCTATTAATATGCATTAAACTGTGTAAAAGTTTGTCTGATTGTCCTTTGTGGTGGCGGAGATTCTACCGAAGTCCACTTCGCAGCCTCGTAAACCAAGATTTTGTGCCTAGAAGTACCTACCACGAGCAAAGAACTCTTTCCCAACAACGTCAAAGGCAACATGAGTGCGAAAATCGAAAAGGTCATCGTCCGACTACAGGGCAAGTAAGTGATCCCCCCTCCCAAAAACCCCACTCACCACCACAGAATCGCAGAAGGACAATTCTACGAAGCCCAACAGCAGACCCGCGTCGTCGCAGCCCGCTACATCAAGTCCGAAACCTGGGACGCAGCAATAGATATCCTCTTCAATGTCTCACAATCACTCCTCAAGGCAGGACAAGGTGGCAGCGGTGGTGATTTGGGATTGTTCCTCATCGATGCATATAATAAGGCGGAGCTGAAGCCAGATGCGACGAATAAGGGGAAGCTTTTGACGCTGCTGAGGCAGTTTGATAGTGAGGAGCCGACTAGGAAGAAGTTTATTGGGGATATGATTTCGTAAGTCCTCAGAACAGTGGGGAGAGAGAAATGCTGACTGAGATAGGTGGTCTGCGAAGTTTGGAGAATATCCGGCTGGAGAGCCTGAGCTGCATCATGTTGCGGGATCATTGTATGCGGAAGAGCATGAGGCATATGAGGCAGAACGACATCTTACACTTGGAACAAAGGATTCTCCGGAGGTGTTTGCGAAGATGGAGTATGAGTGGTATACCCAAGACGAATCGCATACGGCAGCACAATACGCGGCGAGGGCTGTATTCCCATATCTACTTACCGGCAATGTGCGTGATGCTACGAAATGCCTACGACTATTCACGAGTAGATTGACGGAAGCGAACAAGGGCTTGAGTGTGCAGGATGTCAGCAGCAATAGCACGGACATGAGGATCTACCCGAGTCTTCCACTCCTGAACTTTTTGGGTCTGCTATTGTTAGCTGTGCAGAAGGGGAGCGCGGATCTTTTCAGACAGCTGAAGAGTAAGTATGCGCCGTATATCAAGGAAGTGGGAATATGGGACGAGGCATTGACTTCGGTGGGAGAGATGTACTTCGGTATTCAAAGACCAAGACAGGGAAATCCTTTGTTCGATATGATGGGCAGCATGTTCGGCGGAGGTCTTGCTGCACCACAGAAGCAACAGCCAAAACGTGTAGGAGCTTCGGCACCAGCAGCAGAAGGTTTGGACTGAATGACATAAAGTTTGTTCAATTCAAAATCTCGCAGTAAACCAATCTATCGCTCCATCCCAGGGTATCGTGAACGCCGTGAATGCAAAATCAAATTGTCTCTCCTTTCCTCGGTCTTCATCGTATTAAAGAGTCGTCTTCTGCTTCGTACATCCAATTATCCTCCGCTAATGCAGCAACCTTCGCGCGTAGACTGCTTCGTACGACTTCGAGAAGCTCTGCAATATTGACATCAGCTCAAGCGCATTCATAACAAAGCGCATTGCATACCAGCAGGCTCACTAGGAGCTCTGTTCCTATCTCTCTGGTGGTGCTTGATGGCATCTGCCAATCTTTGACGTTCCTCTATCCCAATATCAGCCTCCCATTCACCCATAATAAAACGTGAATCCTCACTCTCATCCTCTTTCTCATCTGGCCCCTCTTCATGCTCATCTGGAGATGTCATTGGCAGATCCTCAATCCCGTACTCTCCATTCTTGTCCCTAATGACGATCTCGGAAGTATCAGATTCGGGCTCAATATCAAGGCGCAGCGTCTCTGTAGAAGTAGAGGTGGAGCTGGTTGTTGGTCGGCGACTGAGGTGTTGGTGGAAGAGGTTGCGACGAACACCACCGGTGCGAGAGCTGCCGCTTGTGCTTGCGCCTGAAGTAGCTTGTCGTCGTTCAGGCATTGTATCCACAGTATTAATGTTTGTTCTGGTAACGAATGATAGCCTTTGGCCCGAACGAATGGAATATTTGTTGTATGCTTGTGTTTGTTTGATTGAAGGGAGGTTTTGTTGTCGAGGCTGAGACGAGGCTTGATTGTGGGGTGCAGGAGCGATTGTCTTTAGCGCGTCTACAGACCAACTCTTCTTCAAATATAAACATGTCCAGATGAAGACCACGCCAGCTTAGTCCTTTCGAATCATGACTATTCAGAAAGTCATCTACCATGAGTAGCGCTTTCGAAATTCAGCCTATTGGCCGGTTCGTGGGCCAAAGTGCTGCCATCAAACGACCGAAGGTGTGTATCCTCCTTCATGACGTTCTTCAAGCTCAAGAATCCGGGTTTTGGATTGGCACCTGAACAGAAGAAAGCATTTTAAAAGTTCCTCTTCTCAAGCACCTCGACCCTGTTTTACTTCAATGCTTCTTCGTTGTTCTCTTTTGCTCAGGAACAAGTGTCCTGCCGGGAGCCATTTGAGGACCATCAATCTGAGAATTGCACATTATTTCAAGTCATTGGCTTATTCGTTTACAGGAAATAGCATGCTTCTCATACGATGACCAACATCAGTTTCGTCTCGATGACTCCTCCATTAGGTGGTACTATCCACCGACTCTGGGAGCAGACCTGTCCAGAGGCTTCGACACTTTCCAGAAGCTAGATGATACTGCGGATGACCATCTCGAAAGCTTGCTCAAGACCATCATTGCTCATGAACAGAAGGAAGGCAAACGTACAGAGGCTGAATTCATCACATGGAGAGGGATGATGACCAAAGTTTGATACAAAGTCCCAGAAGTTGTTAGTAAATCAAACTGACACGAGAGCAGCTCATGGCCGCAATCTTCAGTGATAGAGATGGGTATGTTTCAACACCTCATTTTCAAAGGGCAACTGCTGACACCTTACCGAAGCTTTGAAATGAACGCCACGCTTTTCCAAGTGGGCGAACCTCATCAATGATTTTTGGACTTAGCTGACAAACATCTGTGAAGGACACTATGTATGATACTGAGGATGACTTCCATGAGTATTCTTGCTAAGTGTGACAGCTTCATCGAAGAGAACCATGCATACAAACTTCAGTCTCATGCACAACAATCATCACGTGTATCTCAACCAGGCCGGCCGTCTCAGGATATGATGAGTTTTTGGGGTAAGAGAGACAGCTTTTCAGTCTTACAGTATTACCTGGACATCCTCAGGCTACGAAATTACCATGGAAAGCCAGAATGATGATGCTAACATCTCCAGGATACAAATTCGAAACCCTCTGCCTGCTGCCGAATACGTGGGACGAGACTCCTCGAGAATACATTGAGAACCGAGAAAGCGAGATCGTTAGCAATCATGCACAATACTGCTCTGTCGTCAGAACCGGGATTGGCAACTCAGTGTTGGTCATTGGTGGTGAAGTTGATGCTAGTATGGCCACCCAACATAATCATTGTCGTGTCTCTCGCTAACAAATGCCGTCTTAGTCTGGGATTCAAAGCCAGTCGATGGCAAACCAATCAATTGGGTGGAGCTCAAAACGAGCGCTGACATTCGGAACGATCGAGACATGATCACCTTGGAACGAAAGCTGATGAAGTTTTGGATCCAATCCTTTCTCCTCGGCGTACCCAAGATCATAGTTGGCTTCAGAACGCCTGATGGGATTTTGAAGAGAGTTGAGGAAATGGATACTGCTTCGATACCTGGGACAGTAAAAAGGTGCGGCAAGGGAACTTGGGATGGGAACATGTGTATTAACTTTGCAGCGGCGTTACTTGATTGTGAGTTCTATTCTACATCTCTCGACTTGTTACTAATTTGAACTAGTCATAAAAGCTTCTATTACTGGAGATGGCGTTTGGCGGATACGAAGGCAGGAGAGATCGTCTACGATTGACATCTTCAGAGTCGAAGAAACAGGTCATGGTGAGATTCTCTCTGACGAATTCATCGACTGGAGGATAAAGCTGGCGTTGAACAGCAAGCAGACGGACGAGGCCCAGCCTGACGCTGGAAGACAAACATCCGAGATGGAAATGGACAGTCCGAATCAAAATGAGCATTGAGTCCAGGATGGTCGCGCTGAAGGCAAATGTCCGAGATGAAAGGGGAGGCAAAAGGTCAGAACGAACACTGGTAACTGGACTTTTAATCTGTGCTTATACAGAGTCAAATCACGTCATGGCCGATGTGTCCGACACAATCCATCCTTGCGATGGTCCTCTTCTTCTCATACGTATGACCACGTGACATGCAACAATTCGAGGAAGATGTCTCACATCTGAATCACAGACTAAGACTCCGACAGCGGCCCCATACCCCAGATTATAATTCACTAAATATTCACCAAGCGTTGAGGTAAGCAGATCGATCGGACATCCGTGAGACATCTAGTAAATCCCTTGTCCTCATCCGAACCACGAGAACTTCGAAACTCTACGCAAACATTATCGTGGCCGACGAAAGATTGCGACAAACTTTACGAGGCAAACCTGTAAAATACACAGCTCAAGAGTCATATATCAGACCAATTAAGTCCTTCTCTTTTCTCAACCGAATTCACACCGAATTCAAGACGAGTGCCTCGGCTTGGAGAAAAATTCCTATTTAGTCAACAATCCCTCCAATGGAGAGAGGAATGCGCATATCAACCCACCACCTTCTCCGAACTACTTCGACAGTTGCAGCTCGTACCAATATAGTCCGTTACTCGACTGCACTTGCTACCAAGATGGCCTCTACACCGAACTACTCTCCAGCTTCGCCTCAACGAAATCTACAGAAGTCCACGTGAGTCATCCTTTTGCACTAACTTTTTCGCAAAGCAGATACTGACAATATATTGTAGCCCTCATGATACCTCCCATTCTCTCGACGTCCGAAAGCAACTCCGTACTCATGGTCTTCTGCCTCCAAGCGTTGAGTCCCATGCTCTCCAAGCCCAAAGATGTATGAGTGGGCACCAACAATTTCGTTGAGCTTCAATAACACCCCAACAACAGGTCTCAAGCAATTGGCTTCCAAGACTTCACCAATTGAGAAGTATATCTACCTCAGCACTTTGAGGAATACCAATACCCACTTGTTCTACCGTGTATTGCTGGAAAACTTCAATGTAAGTCCATTGCCCCTGGCACGTGACACATCCCGAGCATCGGAGACAATACCTCTTTGTGTGCTTAGCTAACTACAAAGACCCTCACGCCTGTTGTCTATACTCCCGTTGTCGGTGAGGCTTGCCTCAAGTGGTCAGAGATCTATCAACAACCAGAAGGCAAGCTCACCCGAAGTCTCCATACGATTGACTCCTGAATTTCAAGTGCTGACAAATATCACAGGTATCTATGCTCAAGAGGTCCGCGGACATCGCAGTGACATCCGCTGACATATATCATAGGTCTTTATGTCTCCTGGAAGGACCGCGGAAATATTGTCAATGTCCTGCGCAACTGGCCCAAGCCTAAGGTCGAGATTACCGTTGTCACCGATGGCTCGCGCATCCTTGGATTGGGCGATCTTGGTGTCAATGGCATGGGAATTCCTGTAGGAAAACTGACCTTGTACACAGGCTGTGCTGGTATTCGACCCGAGAATACTCTGCCTTTGTGTTTGGATCTTGGTACCAATAATGAGGCTTTCTTGAAGGATCCGTTGTATCTGGGTACTCGTATGAAGAAGGTGACGGATGCTGAGGAGAAGGAGTTCTTGGATGAGCTGATGGTTGCTTTGAATACGGTCTGGCCTGGGTAAATCATCCATCAGCCCGGGTACTGGCAAGAATGCTCACTGTTTGTAGTATTGTTGTCCAGTTTGAGGACTTCAAGAATCCGTTCCCGGCTCTCGAGAGATATCAACACGAGTACTCCTGCTTCAACGACGATATCCAAGGTACAGGCGCAGTCATCTTGGCTGGTATCATCAATGCGTTGAAGACAACCGGCAAGCCGGCGAAGGATCAACGAGCTGTCTTCATCGGAGCAGGTAGTGCTGGTGTTGGTGTTGCTAAGCAGATTGTTGAGTTCTTCCAAAAGGAAGGCTTGACCGAGGATGAGGCTAGACAATGCTTCTGGTTTGTTGATACTAAGGTACGCATACCCCTCTTTCTCACCTCGCGTATCGCGGATTACGGATTAACAATACCCCTAGGGCCTGATCACCAACGATCGAGGAGACAAGCTTGCTCAACACAAGGTCTACTTCTCTCGAGATGATAACGATGGCCAACAGTTCAAGACTTTGGAACAAGTTGTCGACTATGTCAAGCCAACCATGCTACTGGGATTGTCTACCATTCGAGGAGTCTTCAACGAGTCTATCCTCAAGAAGATGGCTCAGATGAATGAACAACCTATCATCTTCCCTCTATCAAACCCCTCGAGCAATGCCGAGTGCTCCTTCGAGGAAGCTGTGAAGCACACTGGTGGTAAATGCGTCTTTGCTAGCGGAAGCCCATGGCCACCATATCTCTACAATGGCAAGGTCATGCAACCAAGTCAAGGAAAGTAAGTCGTACCAACTCCTTGTACTCTACGGAGTCTTGTCGCTTACTCTTTAAAGCAATGTCTACGTCTTCCCAGGTATCGGTCTCGGCGCAATCCTCAGCAAGGCAGTCCACATCAGCCAAGAAATGGTAAGTCACCCTTTGTCACTCCCAATCCAACTCCGCGCATACGTTCTGACAACATCTAGATCTACGCCTCAGCCGTCGCTCTCAGCAAAGCCACCAATGCCAGCGAAATCAACCACGGCAAGCTATACCCCGACCTCGATCGCATCCGTGAAGTCAGCGTCATCGTCTGCCGAGAAGTAATCAAGGAAGCTCAACGCCAAGGTCTCGATCGCGAAACTTCAATGCGAGGAAAGAGCGACGAAGAGCTTGATGCTTGGATTCGAAGCCGCATGTATGATCCTTACAAGGAGCATGGTGTCGTGGAGGAGAAAGTCGCAGGCTCGCCACTTAAGAAGTCGCTTTTGTGATTTCGAGGGTGGTGGGAAGTGGGGCTGGGGAGAAGGGAGAGAGAAATTGAGCGGTGTGGTATATTTCTGTGAGTGTATATCAAACATAATGGGCAGCGAAAAAAGCGAATCTAAGATAGAAGGAGAAGCAATTCCTCCATGGATATCCTGATTCGCACAAAACTGGGGGTTAGAGTAATTGTCTCCACTGGCAGGCTACTCTGCAGAAAATTGATCACTTTTCAATTCTGAATATCAGCTTCACGTCGTGCAGTCTCCAATTGTAAAGCACTCAAGTTCTCTTGACAATTTTCATTGATGTGGTCTAATTCTGTTCTCATGTAGCCCAGCTAGGCATCACTTGCTTTCATATGTAGGCTACTTCGCAGCGCAATTTGTGAGCACATTTCAGGATCTAGTCTCACGTCGTACATTGTTCTTAGGGTGGAGTAAGGTTACTCAAGTTATCTTGCCAATTTTCATTCTTACAACCTAAATCAATTCTCGTCTAGACCAGCTAGACGTCACTTGCTTTTCCTGTGTTCTACTTTGACTTACCTTCTTCCTCCTGATCTTCATCCTTCCTGAATCTCCTCGTCATAGGCTTCAATCCCGATCTAAACCCCTCCTCATTTTCAGGCCTCGGCAACATCCACCTCCTCTTCCCCTCCTTCTCCTCCCTCAATTCCTCAACCTTGCTCCTCAATAGCTCCCTCTCCACCTCCACCACTTTCCTCCCTTTCCCTACTCCCTCAATCTTTTCCGCTACGAAACTAAACTTTTCCCATTCTAACAAGCCCAAGATCCTGAACTCTTGTTCTTTTGGAACTCGTCGGATACAGAAATCTTCTCCATTGCGGAGACAACGGGTACAAGACACGATTGGGAGCTTGGATTTGGCAGCATGGGTTAAGTGATGGGGAGTGCTGTATGAGCAGGGCAGGGAGGAGAGGTGACATTGTAGGCAGGAGTGGGGGATTAGGAAACGGGAGGCGGGGAGGGGGAGCGCGGTTGGTGTTGTGGAGTGGGCAGATGGGGCTTGGAGGAATGGGGAGGAAGAAGGGGAGCAGATCGTGATTTTGGGCATGGGTTGTGTGGTATTGGATGGCTGGGTGGAGGGGGCTTGGGGGTTGGTGGGATTGGTGA
>FJOG01000013.1:758400-810607 GCA_900073065.1 Phialocephala subalpina
TGTTGATTGGAGCGTGTGGGGAGGGTGGAATGGAAATAGTGAGCTTAGGGCGGGATGTTGATAGCGCCATGGCTAGGCTGTAGGTTGTGAGTTGTAATGGTAATGTTCTGTGAGAGCAATAAGCTTTCTTAGTAGATATTTCTTATCAGAAGTCGGCAAGTGTTGAAGTAAATGTGATGAGAGAATACAATGGATCAAACACAATCGAGATCGAAGGACGTATTTCACTTGAAAGTAAAACAAAGAGAGAGAGAGGGATTCGGCGCCATGAAAGAACTCTCAAAACAATTGATCTCGAAACAGGACAATGGGAGTACAACCCCATTGTTCAAAGATCG
The DNA here is from genome assembly GCA_900073065.1 of Phialocephala subalpina. Taxonomy (NCBI): domain Eukaryota; kingdom Fungi; phylum Ascomycota; class Leotiomycetes; order Helotiales; family Mollisiaceae; genus Phialocephala; species Phialocephala subalpina. The sequence continues at coordinate 758,739 of FJOG01000013.1, forward strand.
AGCACAAAGAAATTGTAGTCTCCGTGTGCTCTCCTCGATCTCACTTGAAAAGATACAAACAAGCAAGAAATCTGATTCAAAGCCGACGAACAAGAAAACGGTGCTGAAAATGAATGACTCAATACGACCAAAAGATGAAATAACTCCCAAACCTCTGGGTGACGCGGGATCTAATTTTTGTGAAGGAGAGGCAGGATTGGTGTATATAAAAACCTAACAAGAGAAACTCCGATACCCAACACGGGGGGTGTCGGAGAAGCAACCCGAGGCCGCGGACCGGCCAGAAGAGGTTTAGTTTTTCAGCGACTGGTAGTTTGTTGAGAGGAGGAAACATTGGTAGGGGGCTCGGGATTGGCGACCAAGGGATTTGAACGTAGGTTGCAGGCACCAGAGGGATAGACTATTTTATTATTAGTTGTGGGAGCTTAGGGGTTTGGAAAGTTATTACTTACGCGTTTGATTGGTGCCTTTGCTGAAATGCGATCTGATTATTTATATCTATGTGGTAGTGGAGTTGAGTTGAAGGTGAAAGAAAGGGAAGGGGCCGCTAAGCGTGACCCGGTTGACGCCGAGAATGTCTGGAGACTGGAAGGGCATTGCTGTCTAGGTGGGTGAGGGGGGAAGGGCGAAGCTGAAAATATGAAAATTGGTACGTCGAAAGAGAGCGCTTCATAAGGTTGATGTCAAATGCGAGTGACTTGCTCATGAATATTTGGAAGGCGGTAGAAGGATCATGGTTTCAGGACGACTGGATTGGAACAGGACATCAACGATCGCACGCAGATGAACAGGATGAAGAGCACAAATTACAATCGTATAACGAGATCATAGCTGAGGTAATTGACAAAATGGTGCTAGATATCTTCCTCCGCTCTACCCCCTTTCCTGCCTCTTCGAAACAATTCATCCTAACTCCTTTAAAGCGGATCTATGCCTCGATCTCAGGAGACAGCTCCTCAACACCGACGATGTTCGCGCTTTCATCGAGGGCTACCTTTCTCTTGGCGATGGATGCCTTCATGGGATTCTTCGCGCGGAAAATCTCGTCGAGTTCCTCGAGAGTGCGGTTCTTGGTCTCGGGGACCAGGAAGTAAATGATGATTGCTATAAATTCATTAGCATGATCAGACATCATATCTTGAAGAGATTGCTTACCCTGAATAACACACCAAATCATGAACACAATGTATGTCTTCCAAGCGATGTTCGCTAGTGCCACAGGAAAACCGAATTGGTTGACGAGAGTGCCTATGCTCATGTTAGTGTCGAATCATGCAAATTTTTCCGAGTAGAAGACGTACCGATATTGACAAATAATCCAGAGAAAGCCATTCCCTTGGCACGCATCTCGAAAGAGAGGACTTCCACTGGGTACAAAGCTTGCATAGGAGTCCAACCAACTGAGTAGACGACCTGAAAGATGTAAATCATCGCGACGGTGGCAGCACTGGACGCTTTATCATGCTTGTGGGCTTGGATTCCAGAAGCTGCAACGACTCCAACCCAACATAATGCACAGCCAACGTTGACCCAGATGAGCATAGGGCGGCGTCCAAACTTGTCGACCATCGTGCTTCCAGCGAAGGCGAAGATACATTGAACTGCGTTCATGGCGGTGAAGAGATCAGTTTGGATCACAGGATCTGTCACACCGGCAGTGGTGAGAACACCAGAGAGGAAGTAAGACACAACGCCTGTAAATATATGTAAGCATGGTAGTCTTGAATGTATGAGGGCGTGGAAAGCACAAATGAAGATCACTCAATCGTTGACGTACCATTTCCTGCCCATTGACCGAAAAGGGAAACGATGCAGTTGACCATGAGACGATAGGTTGAAGCTCTGTTACGGAACAGTGCACGATAATCCCACCAACGCTTGTCTGCTCCATCGAGCTCTAGATGAGCTTCGTATTCCCACATTTGAAGCCTGACCCATTCGCTGTCAGGGTTTCCATTTCCGTGGTATTTGGTGAGGAAAGCCTTCGCCTTGTCTGCTTTGCCGTTGCAATAGTTCCACTGTATTCAGATCAGTCATGGTCACTAGTCAAAGTGAAGATTGTATGAACTCCTAGAAGTGGGCAGAAGAGAAAATGGGACACTTACACGTGGAGATTCGGGAAGGAAGAAGGCACAGACCCAGACCAACCCTGGGAACACTAGAAGGTAGAGCGTCAGCTATTGCCTTTTGAAATGTGTTGCAGCCTGATGATCACGTACTCATTTGTAGCCAAATAGGGAGAATCCAGGACGCATTGTTGCCCCATTCAATCGTTCCTCGGCATGCACAACTTGCAACCAAAGCACCAACGGGCCAGAACCTGTTGATCAAAATTAGTTTGCGGCTTTGTATGCTTCGGGAGTGCAAATGCACAAAAACATACACGTTGTAAAATCCAGTGACAACCCCACGGTATGCTGGGTGAGAGATCTCGACGACGTAGACCGGACCGGCAGCAGCAATGAGATTGACACCCATGCCCATGAAAAAGCGACCCCCCATGAATTGACCGACACTGTGAGTATGGATGCAAGTGCCCTGAATGATAACACCAAGTATGATGACCGAGCCGCCAATGAACATGCCGGCTTTTCGGCCAAAGGTATCAATGGCTGGACCAACGAAGGGAAGCGATACGACAGCACCAATCTGGTTCATGGAGGACACGATACCAGCCTTGAGGCCTACGTTGCCCACGGAGAAGAAGTTCAGGAAGGATTTGTTGGCGAGGAGCGAACCGAAGAGTGAGGAGTCGAAGCCATTGGAGGTTGAGCAGCAGAAGCCGATGATAGAGATAAGATACAGTTGAAGGGCAATTGAGTTGAATGGAGAGGGCGGTTCCTTGATCATTGCTTGATTGAAGCCTTGATCTCCCATGACAATCTTCTCTGCCACAACCTTGGGCTTCTCCAACGAGTCGTCATGGTCGACATGATCGTGGTTGATCTCGGCGGTGTGCTTTTCGGACATCTTTGCAACTGTATGCAGATGTGAGGTAGATGTTTTGCAAGGTCGAGTCCGTCTCAAGAGAACGAAGTGAAGAGAAACAAAAGATCAGTCTCTCGAGGGAATACTGTCCCTCTTAATAGGCACGTCTATGGGAGCCCTTGTCCAGCAATGCGGCCGAGGCGATGGATTTGGAACAGGTCACCTCAGTAGATGAAAGCACATATGAACTACTTACGACGGAAACGATATGAGAGAACCGAGGCAACTTGCTAATTGGACAAAGACGCTGCGAGTGTTTCGGAGAACGGCAGGGTTTTCCGCATGTATTCCTGGGGTGAGAATCTGGGGTTGGGGTGTTCTGGGGACTAGATTGACAGCGGAACCTCTCCCTCCGTGTTCCCAATTTGGAAATGTTGTCGAGTACCCCTGAAGTCAGAGGTCGAGATCCAACAAGATTTTCGCGAGTCGTGACCCGACAATCATTGATAGAACTATAAAATGCGCCACTCTGGCACGTCTGGCGCTCGTCTGGCTGTATCTCTTTGCGCGTGCTTGACACTTGTCACACTTCGATAGTCGATCATGTCGAGGTTGCTCGTCTATCCCTTTCGGGCCGGGCCCAAGTGGAAAGCTTTCCTGTTACATGTTCGCCAGCCGTTCGGTGGCTAGGATCCTCGTGCGTAGGTAGATTGGATGGCCACAGCGACGGAGATCTGGATCCCAGTAGACGCATCTCGTCCGAAGAAAAGAGGCAAGAACGAGGAGCAAACGACCAGCGTGGTGAGGCTGTCCTAGTCGTCGGTTTGCCGGGAACCTCTCCGCCACATTTACGCCATAGGCGCGCGGCTGAGGACTCCGCCTGGGTTTCTCCATCACCGTTCAGAGGAGATCCAGTGACTGGAATATACGGTCCGGTCGCTACCAGACTCAGAAAAGGAGGTAGAGCCTCAGATATCCCAGCGTGATGATTGGTGGAACGAACATCATGCCAAGCGGGGAGAAAATATTGAGCGACCTCAGGGTTCTCCATGTCACGACAGCAAAACAAGATAGGGTCAATGATTCTACATGAGGGGTCGAGTACCCTAGACCAACCAGTTGCTCATACGCCACACGATTAGCTCATGCGATACAGGCTAGGGGATGCATGTCAGGCAAGTGTTTGAATCCGTCGAGACGGCCCTGGTCGGTGCATAGAAAGCATCGTTATCTGCAGTCGATCCATATGGTAAGATCTTACCAATTTCGGTTCTTCAAGTATCTGTAACTTGTGTATGGGTCACCAAATTGAGCAAATATTGGTAAGATGATGCCAGATTGATTGGCCGTGTCGGTTGGTAAAAGGTCTGTCAGACTCTGCACTGCGGCGAAAATGCATATATAGAACTATCACGTGGGTTTTGAAACACCAAGATTTCATTGGAGAATTTCTAAGAAGCATGTTTCAAGCTGAGGAGTCTTCCCAAGAATTGGAAATAGTTCATATATTGTATAATCAATACTCGGCGATTTTACCTCGTACATGAAGTGGCCGTACATTCTACCATCTCTTAGCCTCAACTTCGACGGCATGAGAGCCGATAGGCTCGTTGACCATGACAGCAATCTGGTAAAAAGATACACATTGGTCAAGGGGCTGGGGACGAGGTGAGGCTGATTTTGGCACTTGCCAAATATGCTTAAACAGTTTCAATTCTCTTGAGCTGATTCTTGTGCTCACGTGCAGAGAATTTCCTGTAACAAGGCCGACAAAGGCTGAAAAGGATGATGCTCTCTGTAAAACTTGGTTTGAGACTCATAAAGATCGATCTTAGAGTTGCTGAACCACGGCTCCTACCAATTTCTCAGGATACTGGAAATGTGCAGACTTCCGAAAGGGAACCCAACAACCGCATCGCAAAACCCGTCATCGAAAGAGACGTTGAAGCCTAACGAGAAGAAAATACGTCTTGAGATGTGTGTATCTATAAAGCTTTCAACCAGCTCGATATTGTTTCCGGGCTGAGTGCAAAGCAGGTGATATTGATTTTATTTTGCCATGATGCTGCGGTGACAACGGCTCCCAAGCGAAACTACTGAGGTTCAGACAAACGGGTAAATCAAACTTCGCCGCAAACCACGGCACACTTTTGCGGTGATGCCTTCATATTCTCAATGCTCTCCTTACTACACGAACTCGTTGATCCTTCAACACGGCAAATCACTTTGGATGATGCGAGTATGAGGTATTGACGATTAGCTTACCAGAAAGCTTTCATCTCCCACGTCCCTCGGTCAGCATCTTGAAGCTTCACTCTTGAAGCGCAGTGCTGAAATGGAGGACCACAGATTCTGTATATAAACCAACATTGCTCTCATCAAATGTGTCGATACATCACTCTCGTCATCACACAAAGTCTCCAAAGCAACATTGTCCCTTCACTTCAAAGGCCACTTCACGCCCACTACAATCCACACTCCACCACTATCATCATGAAGGTCACCATTACCATCATCGCATTCATCGGGCTCGTCTCCGCTGCACCCCCCAGCGCTCCTGTCCCCATCACCGTGGAGACACCCCTCGTGAAGTTTGGCGACCTGAGCGAGTTGGAATCCAGTCTCGTGGAGCGTCGCGATAGTCATTCAAGCATACAGAAGAGGTGCCAATCGGATCAGTACTGTAATAATGGGCATTGCCAGAGGACTGATTTCACGGGGCATTTCTTGTTCTCGGACTACTGCGTCATATATAAATATGATACTAAATGGTATGTATGGACGTTACCCACTACCCCAAGCGTGTTCAAATTTGATACTGACCCGTTGCGCAGCTGAATGTTGGCCTTAATCGGATGGCAGCTGATGCTGGGACGAGGCGATTGATATCACTGAGGTTGTTGATGAGGACTTTGAGAACATTTGTTGTTAGTACGTACTTTAAGGAGATGGGAGATTCAACATACCACGTCATTAAGAAATGAAGCTTCACTCTTGCGAAGACGATTGTCCATGCCGGTGAGAACAAAAGAGAGTTCCACAGAACCTTGATATCTCCAATTCAGTTACACTACAGAGAGTAGAGTATCGCCAGGGAGGCGAAACCAGCAAGAAACGCACTCCCCAAGCGCACCTCTCTCGCCACACCATTGCACTTGTACTGAATTGACTTGATGCTGGTAGTGTTCCAGCATGTGGGCTTCCCTTTCCATATCGCTGGCAAGGCGTATGACATATTCCTATCGTCTGAGCACCCGTCGTCCTGATACATATACAGGTTCGCCGTACCATTTCCAGTCCCATCTCCTGGGCACTTTGCCGGTTCCCAGCTATATAAAGAGCTCGAAAGGTTGGCGTAACACTGGCTGATATTCAGTTGGATAGGGAGACTGAGAATTGACTGAGAAGTTCCGCACGTAGCGTCATCGTAGATTGAAATGCTCCCTGCGGGACTCGGAGGATTGCCTTGTGCGGTGACTGCATCGCTACCATTGCACCAGAAAGCGAAAGAGCCGTAGGCATTGTTGAGACAAAGGTTGAAGACCTGTGTAGGCAGTGTACCTGGAATCCCGTAAAAAGTGCCTTGGTATGAAAGTGTGTCGTTGCAGCCGGGGAGATGATAAATGGCCCATAGAGCTGCAGTGCCATTCGCGCAAAGAGCATCCTCCTGGATTTTGAACCCAATTTTATCTGAACTTCGGTCGGTACATGTGTCAGGGGCGATTGTAGTTCCAATGCCTGTTCCCTCACAGGTGCTTTGTCATGTTAGCCAATTGTATCGATGAGCGGTGGTCGGTAATCCGGACTGATGAAGTGCTTGTCGGTTGAACAAAAGAGAAAAGAAACGAGTGACTACCTCGAGGGATAGAATAGAACCAAGGCATCTGTTGTGTTGTCGGACAAGGCTGTGGCGGCAAGCAAAGCAACGACTGTGATAATGAGAGGTAGAGGCGAGCTTTTGCTCGAGGACATGCGCCACATCATGAATAGCACCACCTTAGACAACAGCTGGCGAGAAGTGAGAGCTCGTTAATTTGCTTATAGTGAGAGAAGGTTTGAAATATTGCTTCCAGCCTGAGAAAATATGCGGGTAAAATGAGCGGTAAATGAGGAGCTTCGCCGCAACGCCATACACGTGATATTGATTTTGCAGCACGGGAAGGAACGGAAGAAGGCAAGGGCAGCAAATGTAGGGCGTTAGATGGGAGCTGGAATCCCTTCAACATAGCCCAGTCTTTTGGAAGCCAGAGTTGGACGGGGAAAGAAAAACGTGTGAAGTGAAGAAGTCTCAACTACCAAATTACCAATGTACGAGCCCACGTCAAAGTTTTTGTTCTCTTATTATCAGCAAATGAACGATGGAGATTTATACCATCTCAAAAAGGATAAATAGCAATTCTTGCGCAAGATGTTAAAGACCAACAAGAGAAAAGAACCAGAAGGTAAGCAATCTTAATTCAAAGCCATCTTGGATTTCTGCTCTCCGTCGTAAGTCTTGGCTCCTTGATTAAGAGTCTTTCAATCACTCATCTCAAGACGCCACCTTGAGCGTAACAGATTGTATGTCCTTGGAATGGCAATTGATGATCTTGAAAAGTAGGAGTTGTTGAAGATGGAGCTGCCAGACTCGAGAAATATTGTAGCCGCGTGCACGGACCAAGAAAACCGGCTGCATGATCACGTGTTGGTATTTTCTTTCAGCCTCGCGATATACCTGGAATTCAACGTCTTGAAAGCAACAACGAATCCATTCTTGTCAAATCTACCTACGAACTACACTCATATCCTCAAAGTCCTTTGCAAAACCAACTCCAACTTTTCAAACTCCAGACAACTCTTCAACATGACCGACAACTTCGTTGCCCCCGGCCAGCAGCGCAACCTCCGCGCCTGCATGGTCTGCTCCATCGTCATGACCCAGAACGTACGCTTTCTCTCCTCTCGCCCTCTCTCATATTTACCCCTCCAACATACACTGACGAATTGCCCAGCGCTTCCTCAAGGAAGGATGCCCCAACTGTGAAGAATTCCTCCATCTCGAAGGCTCCATGGATGCCATCATCGACTGCACATCACAAGTCTTCGAAGGTTTGATCTCGCTCGCAGATCCGAGTAGGAGCTGGGTCGCGAAATGGCAAAGATTGGATGGGTATGTGAAGGGCGTGTACGCCACGAAAGTCAGTGGAATATTACCGGATGAGGTTGTGGCGGTTATGGAGGACGAAGCTAGGATTAAGTACATTCCGTAAGCATATAGCGGTTGAAAGTTTGAGTCTGCGACTGACAATGAGATAGGAGAGATGGAAGTGCGACTGAAGCGGACTGAGGGGTGGATATAAACTGGTTGATGATGCATGGCGGGGTTGGAGATTTGCTGCGTTTGGGACATCATACTGGAAAAGCGTCACGGAGTCAAGGGAGTCAAGGATGGACATTTGAGATTTATTCTCTAGGGGGAAATGCAATGGTATCGAAGTAGCGCCAATCTCATACAACGCCCCGTATACTAACGCCAACACAATGCTTTCCGTGGCTAAGAAACCGTGATTTCGCCATCCTTCCAAGTGACAATACCATGCGATGTTGAGACTTTGAGACCTGAGCATCGAGCCAATACCGACCTTCTGCCATGCCGTCCATAGTCTCAAGTCTGGTAACTGCTGCGATCCTCAGCCATTTACCAAATGATGTTCTATGAGCCGGAGGTCGCTCTTTAGTATTTCTGCCTCTTCTGCGACGGCCCACCAAATCCTGAAGCACTTCTCTTACTATTCCTCTCCATCTCCTCCCTCATGATACGCTCTGCTTCACTCATCTTCTTGGGCTGCTCAATTGCAATAGACTTCTTGCCACCCAAAGCATTCTTCTTGGCCGCTGCAAAGACGTTCTTAGGTTTGCTGGGCATCCCCATCTTCATCGAAAGCCTTGCTGGTGCAGAAGCTAGTTGCGCGACAGAGTCCTTTGCAGGTTCCGCAGCATCCTTCTCTGGGCTCTTCTCTCCTCCCTCCTTGGGCTCGATCGAGTCAGGACCGACCGCTGATGCTATCTCTATAATCTGCTGCTTAGAATCCTCCGCTTTTAACATGGCGGGCTTCGCACCAAAGCTCAGCTTGACCTTCTCACCCTCCTGGCGCTGCAGTCCCTTTCCCTCCTCATCCGGCTCGCCATCCTCATTACCTCCAGCCTCCATCCGCGCCTTCCTGATTTGCTCCCGAATCAACATCTGCTCTCTCTCCTCATCACCCTTATCCTGTCTCTCCTTCTTCCTAATCGCATCCTGCCTCCTCAAAGCCTCAGGCGAATTATCAATCCACGCAACATGAATACCCTTATCATCCTCCTCCACTCTACAAATCCCCTCTCTCCCTAAGAACTTCGCAAACTCCGTCAACGACGGCCATTTCGTAGAGTTCATATGAACATGTTCTTTATTCGAGATGTACTCTTGGTAGAAGTGATTAAGTTGGACCTTCTTCTCGCCGTGGGATGTGCGCAGGAGTTGAAGGAAGTCTCGCTGGAACTGGTTGCTGTAGTCGTTTATGAACTTCTTGGGATCGGCACCGACGAGGAGCATTTGGCGGACATGCGACTCGCTTTGGGTGTGCATTTTGAAGCCATTCTCGTCTCTCATTTGTCGCTCGCAGACTTGACAGTACCATCGCAACCGCTGGAGTCCTTTGGACTTCAGCTTGTTGTTTAGGTATTTCGTTGAGCCTACTTCTGCTTTCGGCATCTCGATTTTTGGTCACGCACAGGTACCACAGACTCGTGCGTAGCTAAGATTGATTGTTGGTGGTGGTTGAAGATGAGTTGTGGAGGGGAAGAGCGCGAGGTTTTGGAGAGGCTGCGAAAGGCTCGAAGTGTGGCAAAATGAGGCTGGTGAACTTGATGTGGCTGAGTCCCTTCCAGGCGAGCCCCTTTTCTCCCTTGTCTTGCGAGTTTACGGAGGTACTCACTCAATTTCGGTTTCTGGATTTTGCGCTTGAAGCCTGTTCGCTTTCTTGTCGTATGCTGAAGAGGTATCTTTCTGATTCGAGTAGGGGTCATAAATAGTTTCAATCGCCTTCCGGCCTTGGAACATTCGGACTCGCTAAACCCTAAGGGAATCAGACGGCAGCAAAATACCTCCAAATGCGCGTTAGTTACGCTTCTCATTTCCATGTCCCATTTTGCTTCATAGAAAAAGACTACGAGCTTTGCCCTTCCCTGATCGTACTTCAATTCCCTGTTCGCTCCTTCCCTCATTGCTAGATCACTCCTTCACAAATATTCCCCAGCAGCCGGTCCACTCCCCGCCCAATCCAAAGCAACCAATTGAATCCCACTCAAACACAAATCCCAATTCTCAGTCCCTCCCACGTACTTCATAACCTGATATCCTGGTCCTGGCCTCGAGCACAAGAACCAATAGTCGTTCTCACTTCCGATCCAGTTGAACGTACCTTCCAATCCTGTCAGCCCAAATCTGTCAAGAAGTTGAAGAGGAAAAGGCAAGACTTACCAGGCCCAGCATTATAAAAGCCAGGCTCCCCGGGAATCGTGCTCGTGACAGAAGTCCCCCGGCCGAGGCGTAGAAAGTTCAATAACATGGCTGAGGGAGGTAAGGTATTTGATGGGTTGGAGACGGATGTCGTGTAGCCAAGGACGCCAGTTCGAGTATCGAGGTAGACTTGTTGTGGATCTTCAGAGTCCTACCCGTTGTCAGTAAGTTTACATAAGTTCTCTATTACATCATTCTGATTGTAAAAGTAAGCAAGAGCAACTCACCAACCAAGCACCACCCCACCAATCAATCCACAAAACAGTCTCATTCCCAACCGGACACCTATTCCCCTTCAATCCCTTACAACCACCGCAGGTTTCTGATTAGAAGCATTGACCCAAAACGAGCCTTCAGAAGCTCGAACACGGATCCCGCTTACGCTGCCGTTTGTGCCGGGTGTGTAAGGGGAGAAAAAGGCTGCGAGAGTGAAGGGGTATGTTGGGGTAGGTGTGTGGCTATTGATTGTGGTTGGAGAGGCGGAGATGAGGGAGAGGGAGAGGAAGAGGATGACAATGGTAGTTAGGAGGGAGAGGAAGGGGAGATACATATTAGGGGTGAGGGATGGGAGGATGGAGGTTATGGTTGCTTGGGAGGAAGATTGACAAATGTGGGTTGAAGCTGGAGGAAGTGGAAGTAGAGAGGAAGCCGAGGGGAAACAAAAGGATCTTTTCAATATCCCTCCATTTCTTCTTCTTATCTTCACACATTCCAATGCGCCCATCTCGCTGAAAACCCCCGAAGGTATGCATTCGAACAGCTTTGAGTTGTGTAACTCGGTGCCACCCAAGATTAATTTCTTGAGACTCGCAGACATCTGTTACTCTTCTTGGCAAATTAATGCCATGAATTATGGAGAGAATGATCAAATTCGAAGCTTTGAGGGAGCTGAGGGACGATGCGTTCCACGAGACTTCGTGTTCGGGAGTTGCTATGCAGGATGCCGCAATCGCGGGATTGTCCGAGACAGTGGGACGAGGAACATCAGATGAAAATAGAGCTTGAGATGGGGTGTAACCTCGTAAGGAGATCAAGTATAGTCCGAGTGGATAGGTCGACTTTGTCCTAGGATCTCGTTTCTCGTGTTCGTGGTTTCACGCTTCGAATATTTCTCATTAGCACATACTTTTCACATAAAACACAGGGTTTTTGAAATCTTCTTCCTCATTTTGCACTTTGTTTGGACATGAAATATAAACATGAAGACAAGAATTGATCCTTATGAACACTCAGTCTTTTTCCAGAACCAGCACAATGCAAGATATCGTCGACCAGTGCGAAAGATGCAAGATATGCCACCCTCAGAAATGTTAAACGCCTATGTTCGAAATGCTTCCTCTCTGAATTTTGGTATCGTCTCGTCTTTTGTATTTATTTCTTATTCGAGGAATGTGAAAAGATTCGTGTGCAGTATGTTCATGGCTCGAGTGGCCTCGTATGCGTCTATCACGCAAGAGATGTTGATCTCGCTCGCACCTATTTATTGTTAGTATATTCACTTCTTAGCGAGGTGAAGAGATATTGGATGATGTTTTGAAAGAAAGGAGAGAATTGGATCGTGTTCTTACCTTGCGAGATCATCTCAATGTTGACGTTATGTTCACCAAGCGTGCTGAACATACGCCCTGCAATACCAACCATATTCTTCATCTCCGCTCCCACCAAACTCAAGATAGCCATCTTATTCAGTATGCTGACTTCTCCACACTCTTCCAATTCCTCTTTCGCTTTAGCTAGTGTCTCATCTGAAAGATTCGCAGAATGAATAGCCATAGAGACGTGAACTTCCGAGGTGGAGATCAGATCCACTGACAACTGTCTCCTGTCAAGAACAGAAAAGACTTTCGCGAAAAATCCATGCGAGATGGAGCGCTTATTCGAGTGGACGTTTATGACCGAGATCTTGTCCTTAACCGTGACGGCTGTAGGCCTTTTAGGTGTTTTCCTTGTCAATTGTGACAAACCACTTGAACTTCTCGAATGTGAGAGTTGCGTGGATTTGAGCTTTGCGTCTGGAAGCACAATAGTGCCGCTTCCAACTGGGTTCTTGACGTTTTTGATGCGTATCTGTATCGGAGGTGTAGCATAAATGACTTGGTCCATGGTGAGATGGTGGATGACCTCTGACCCATAGAACGTCAATTCTGCTGCTTCGGCGGGAGTGATGGTTGGTAGTAATCGAGCTGTGGGGACCTTTGTCGGGTCGGCTGTGAAGATGCCATCGACCTCTTTCCAGACTTGCAGCTCTTCTGCTTTCATACCGACAGCAATAAGAGCGGCGCAGAGATCTGTATAACCCCTCCCAATTTCACCGTCCATAAGTCCTCCTGGTACGGTACCAAAGTAGCCTGTGACGACGGGCACCCGGTGCTCGCAAGCTAGGACCTTCTCCTTCAGCTCTGCGGACAGCAATGTGTAGAATTCCATATCCAGGCGAGCGGCCTTGAAATGTATGACATCCGACAAGTCAACGAATTCCGACTCGACTCCTCGGTCCTCCAACAAAGCAGCGACGAACCGACAGCTCAGCTTTTCGCCAAAACTGACAATACGGTCCTTACTCCTGCCATTGATCTCCAGATGCCATCTCTCCGCCGCCTGCCTATAATCTATAAGCTCGTTACATTCGCTCTCTATCTCCTCGATCAAGCTCGCTTTTATGCTCTCGTCTTGAATCTGCGAATTCGCTGCGCTGATGTGATCATCTCGAATAACGCATACCAGTCTTTCGTACTCGTTGACTAGGCTTTCGTAGTGGACTGAGTCTGTGTCTTTTATCGCATTGACTTCCTCGAGGACGCCGAAGAGTTCTAGTAATCTGCAGCCCGACAATCAGCTTTGTTGGTGGGGTATTGTTCGTACAATTACTCACCGACTTGTGGTACCCTCGACCTTCTTTCCCGTACTCCTGGCTGAACAGACAACCACGATTTTGTTGTCTTTTAGACTCGCTCTGAATGGCAATTACTGTCAGCGAGGCTCCAATCTGTGGGGTTTCTTTCCCTTTCATGCTTCCTTTTTCCTCCTCCACTACCCCGCTATGCGCAGCAATTGAAGAACATACCTCACAATATCCTCTGCAATGTTACCCGCAAACTTGCCAACACTCGTCCCCCCAAATTTCTGCACGATCCAACCCCCCTCACTATCATTCCTCCTCTTCTCCCTCACCTGTCCATTCTCTACTGCTCCCTCTCTCCCTCCCCTCATCACCACACCATTCGTCTTCTCCCCATCTGGCACACTCATTTTGCAACAATTTGCCTTTAATTATCTTGTCGTTCGAGTATCCAATAATTTGAGAAAGAATGAGAGCAATTGAAGCAATAGAGAGCAAAAGATGCAGTATTTATATTCGCAAACTGAAGAGTCACAGGGAAATTTTTTGGCCCAGTTAACGAAAGTCCCGGGATCGGATATTGAGATGACGCTAAGATAAGCAAGGATTAGGCTTAGTCTGATCTTCAGGGACAAGGGATAAGAGACATCTCGCGTATTCGTCTGACTGTCAGGAGATGATGAGTCGAACTTGTGCAAAATTACTGGGAGATTGGAAACGTTTCAGAGGGTCAGTTCATGATGTAGGTGAAGAAAAAAGTTCGTCATTGAATGGAGATATTTCGTCTTTTTGTGTTTGTGAGAGCTGACTGGTTGGCGATTATTTTTGATCTGTGCTGGCATGTATCAGGAGAGGTGTAGCAGATTATTTGTATGAATGAGAGTAGTAAGCGTGGTTGTCACCGGTTGACTTCCAGATCATTGTTGCTTGCGGCGTCAGTGTTGAAAGTTCTTCCCCCAACATCATCATCAATGGAGAATGCACCTGCTTGCAGTATCCATGAAAAACAAGTCAAATATGCGTATTCTTACTCTGGCTGCTGTCCGTAATACAGCAACCACTAAAACTAAGTACAGAATGTTTGATACAGTTCCATACTTTAGGTATCCAAGGTTACTCAACCCAACAACAGACAAACAGAATTCCATCGAAAACGAATACCCAATAGCGCGACATAATCATGCATGGAGGTCATGCACCTAATACAAAACATAGCCTACCCAATGTACACCTGAGAACCCTTCTACAACCCAGTCATTTCATCGTCCGCGTCGTAAAAGGTTTGTCCGCTCAAACCTATCCCATTTTCCCAAGCAAGCAAGAATACCACGCCGTGACCCTAATAACGAGGGGTTTCCTCCAAGAAGAATTCGCTGATAATGACTTTATGCGAGTGGCAACCCGTGGGTCGCATCATTCGTCGCCATTGCTGAAGGATGTGAACCATTCTGGCCAAAATGATATTTGTCCATGGAGAAATCGTCCTCAGGGGTCGGCATGCTGATACCACTATCGTCGTGGCCGGCGGCAGCGTTGATGGCGGCTTGACTTGTGATGTTCATCGGCCGTGATACTGTTCCATGAGCATGGGTGTCAATATTCCCGTTGTCTTGAATAAACTCGTCACTGGCACTGCTGTATCGGCTCCCGTGATGGCTTGTAGCCCTGCTTGGAGCATTCTGCAGCCCCTGTTCCGTACGAGGAGTTTGAGAGGTTTTGTACTCCATGAAACCGCCTTGCTCAGCCATGAAAGCAATCATTTCATCTATCCAGCATTTCGTCACCCACCAAGCACCAAAGCTCTTTCCCTGCGCAATTGTAATGTCTCTCATCACTGCAGTCCCAACGCGTTGTACACACCAAACAATTTCCGCATGCGTAGCGTAAGGAAATTTGGCTGGCAGAGAAAGGAGAAAGTTCACCCATCGGTCGAGAACATTTTCGGTTGAGGAATCAGCGTGGATGTTGGCCTGCTGTTGACGGCCTGTTCGCATAGCCATTTCCCCATAAGGGGTAAGCCCTTCCAGATCCCAAGGAACGTTCACCGGATCCAACAAATCTCGGAGCTCGGTCAAAAGCAAGGTAACCAGATCATCCATACCACGCGTGGGAACGCATTCAGCGATCTTTCGGGTACGAACTTGAGTAATCCAATCCTCATACATCTGGTCGCGATTTGCCGGGTTGGATAACATGTTTGCGGCAGCGTGTGCTGTCAGGTTGACTCTTAGCTCACGATCGAGCAGACCGGCGAAGAGTGTTGCTGGTGCAACCTTGGCCTGGACGACGTGAGTTGGGTGACCATGAAACGAGCTCTGGATATGGGAAACGAGTCTCTCGGAGATATTCCTCAAGGTGTCTAAGACAGGTTTTGGGGCTACTTGAAGAGTGAGTGGAGCGACTACGCGCATCATTTTCTGGTACATGAGAAAGTCACACTCCTCAATCCACGGGGCGATACTCGGATTAGCGAAGAGCTTTTGCACCGGCATGGTGAGGGTGCCATGGAAGGATGTAAATAGGTGAAAGAAGGTCTTCTCTTTACAAAAGCGTAAAGCGTCAACTAAGGATGTGCAGTGAGAGCGGTAAAGAGCTCCCAGGGCCGTGGCGGAGTCCCGATCAGTGCCAGCGGGGACATGAGGCTCAATGTTTGGCAACGACAAGGGCTCGTATTCCTGGGCCATTGGCTCACTCAGGGGGGCAAATCGAAGTCGTTGAGGCATCTTCGAGGTAGTACTCTCAAGTTGGGGGATATTAGGAATATCTGGTTGGTGGTATAGACTGTGCGGTCTGATGAACCCTTCTGTCTGTTGTGTCTTGGGCTCAGGCATCTGAGGGATCTCTGGAGATGGAAATGCAGCTCGGTCTACAGGGTATTGTGCTTGCGAAACCATACTATTGCTTTTAAACATTAGCGGAGGCCTCGGTGTTGATGGAGAGGACTTACTTGAATGTGCTAGCAAAGCTGTCTGTCTGATTGAAGCTTGGGACTGGCTGCTGCTTTTGGGTGGCGGTCAATTCTGGCTGATCGTCTTTGAGACTGAAGTTCACATAGTGATACTTAGACTCGCCTCGAACCCCAAGTCGTCGCGTCTTTAGTCCTGGAAACAATACACGAACAAGCTTGCCAAACGAGGCAGGATTGAGGACCGTTACTCGTTCAGTAGCGCATCTCGATACGTAGTTGGCATATACTCGACCTCTAGGCACGGAGCCTTTGCCATTTGAGCACACTTGATTGATCCTGTTTGCAAACCAAGTATCAGTCTCTGGGACATCAGAATCAAGATGCTGGCTAAGTACGTACCAAAGCATAGCGAACACTTGTCGCTGACGTTCGGATTGTGGCCCTCGCTCATTTCCATGAAGCTCGGCGGCGATATCTGGGAGGCCGCGATGTTTGTTTGCTTGAAAAAGCTGTCGCATTTCTAGTTCATTTGCTGCACTCGACTTAGATGGTTTCTTCGCTGGCCCGGCTCCTGCCACTGAGTCCACCTCATCTTGCTCGTCACTGCGTTCCATGACTTGGCTGTCCACTTCGCCGTAGTTTGCACCATAGACATCCCTGGGTATAGATTGCCGTCCATTTTCCATCTTGTATGGGCCTTCTTGCGCGTAGGTCAAAGGGTGGTGAGGAACTCCTCCAAGGGCAGGATCTATATCATAATCTCCTCGAGGGTTCTGGAGTTGCGACGCTGAATGAATGACCATATCCTCTGGAGTCATTCCGTGATTCATGTTTCCGAATCTCTGCTGGTGTGCGTGCGCATTTTGCTGATACCACAATTCAGCGGCCGGATCCACGAGCTGCTGCTGTTCCAAGGGAGCCTGCACTACCCCACTGTGAATGCTGGTGGTTGACGCGCGTGAGAGAGGGCGTTTCCTGCTCTTGTTTGACGCAGCGGTATTTGACCTGGACCGAGGGGGTCGGGTGTCTATCGAAGGCTGGTCTGCATTGTTTTGACAGTGTTAGCAATTACGATTCCGCAGTAGAAATGAGAGGGGGCAATTAAGACGGTGCAGCAACTCACCCATTCTGTTCCGGCGAGGGATAAGTATTGTTGTTGTGCGGATTGGAATAAGAATTGCGATGGCTGGGGAAATGGTTTATGCGACCGGGCGATTGCTGGATGGCGTCCGAGATTCTGGCGCTATCTTCGCGTCGATGGACTGATCATATTACTCGGTATTGATCAAGGAGTCGCGCGAGCTCAACTGTGAGCGTGGTGATGTCCTTGGTGCTGTTCGTGAAAATGTTGTTTTGGTAAATACCTAGGTAAACAGCAACCCAGAATGGAAGGGGCGACGACTCTCGCTTGAAGTGGCTTGACATCCAATCGCATTCTCAAGGCATCTCGACCACTTCAGCAATCTTTCCTAACAAACATTATAATTTATCGATTGTCAAACTAATCACGAGCTTAGCCAGCTAGTTGCCTCTACATTAATCACTATACTGGTGTTGGCATCTTGCAGATATGAGCTTCATCCCAGGGCAAAATCGGCTCGAAAGTGTTGACAATGCTATTGTCCGTGTTGTGATGATATGTTGCCAGCTATTGCCTAGAAGAATTACTGCCCCGACGCCGACCGTAAGGTGATTCAAGGCTTGGGATGAAGAAGTGGTACGTTATTGTCGTGATATTCATTTGGGAAAAGATGACTTTCCAAAGCTCTTTCGTTCTCCGCCATAGGTCATGTTCGTCACAGTGCGGGGCCCATCGTGGTCGTCACTGCGCTCTACAATGCCCTACCTATTAAAGTGTTGACAATGCTATTGTCCGTGTTGTGATGATATGTTGCCAGCTATTGCCTAGAAGAATTACTGCCCCGACGCCGACCGTAAGGTGATTCAAGGCTTGGGATGAAGAAGTGGTACGTTATTGTCGTGATATTCATTTGGGAAAAGATGACTTTCCAAAGCTCTTTCGTTCTCCGCCATAGGTCATGTTCGTCACAGTGCGGGGCCCATCGTGGTCGTCACTGCGCTCTACAATGCCCTACCTATTATTCACCACGATCATCAACTCAACTGCGACTCTCGCATAACCACACTGAAACCCTCCCCTTGCTACAGCTTCGAGTTGTTACAATAAATCTTCAACATGCCTTCTCTTCAAGATCAAGCGCAGAATCACATCAGCTCTATCGACAAAGAGGTAAGATAAGCACAATCCATCTCCCACATCTGCGCCTTCAACAGCACTGGATGCGCTTTTGGTGCTCGCAGATGCGCTTATGTTTTTGAACTACCTCCTGACTAATGAACGGTGTAGCTCTCCAAGTATGAAGTCTTGAACAACCTCGAGAAGCAGACCGGCTTCCCCAAGGTCTACGGGTTCCTCGGCCTCATCGCATTCTACTTCTTCTTCATCTTCTTCAACATCGGCGGGCAACTCTTGACCAACTTTGCCGGATTTGTGATTCCTGCATACTACTCTCTCGAGGCCCTCTTCAGTGTTGGCAAGAGCGACGACACCCAATGGCTCACAGTGCGTTGACTCGACGATATTCTCAATCAAATCGCAAGCTAATCTGATTCTGCAGTACTGGGTTGTCTTTGCGTTCCTCACCGTCTTTGAGAGTCTTGTCAGCGCCGTCTACTGGTTCCCATTCTACTACACATTCAAGTTCATCCTCGTCCTTTGGCTCGCTCTTCCCCAGACTGGGTGAGTTCAGAACACTCTGTCATCTCCCATTAATACTGACTGTATTTCAGTGGTGCTCAAATCGTGTTCCGCTCATTCATTCAGCCAGTCTTCGCCCGCTACTTCTCTGGACCTGGTGCCACTGCTGCCAACCTCCGCTCCAAGGTTGACGCTTCTGGTGACAAGACCTTGTAAGCAGCTTGCCAGACAAGCTCTCCATCAATCGCGAAGCCAAGTAAAATCGACCACATAATCGATATCAACGGATGGAAACAGAACTATCATGAACGAATCAATACACGAGGTGGGGTGAGGGATAGGAATGGGTGGGGGATGTCTCACTAATGGGAAATGGGCGGGGTTGTGAATTTGGAGTGGCGGTGTTTTCGGGCATCATCGAGGCAATAATGGAATCACGGCTTTTGGAACGAATCTCATATGGGCCGGGGGACGTTCTATTAAGGATCGCTATATAAATTTACGTGTATGAACGCCATGAACAATCGAGTCCATATGTTTTCTATTCCGTGCATCATCTGTTGAAATAATTTCGTTCCCTTACCCTCTCTGACATTTTTACTTAGTACCCCGAACCAAGCAGCCTGAATTGCCAGCTGGCCAAGGCTTACACTGTCGGTGCTGCTCGCGTTGCTTTTCTGCCAGCTCTGCTCGTTCTGCTGATTCTAATAATTCTGCTTGAGTTCGTTCTGCTGAGTAGACCGATTGATCAATTTTTGACATTGTTGATTTCTTTTTTCTGCATAGGCTCTGCTGCCAGACCTCCACTCCCCTTCTCGCTTCACTCATGATTGTAGCGCAGTTAATTATGCATCATTCCTTGATAGAGTGAGCCTCTGAGGAAAAGAGCGAGAGACTAGAGGGTTTCGAATGGACGCTTAGATGTTAAGTTTTGTAAGGCACAAAAGATTGGTTTGTATAAACAGATTTCTCAAAGAACGATCCTCTCGGTGATAACATTCCTTAAAGCAAATTTTCTGCGTACGTCCTCCCCGCCCGCAGCCTTGACTGGAATCCACCGTGAAATCAAGAAAGAGCGGCTATGAGTTCATCCCTCTTCTCCATAACGTACAAGCTAGCCTGCATGCACACACCATGATCTCTGTACCAAGGTTTGAATCGAGGTACCGACCGGTATCCTTGGACTGAAGAATCATAACGTTAGGATTCCAATTGCTAAATCGCTGCTTGCAATTGTCCTTCTTGCAAACAAAGACTTCAGCACTTGTTACCTCCTCGTCATAGATCCTGATGGAGTTCTTATTACCTTCTTGTCGGTCGTCTAGGTACCGAGCCTCGATCGCGGAGTGTAACGATCGTGCAAATTCCTTCGTGCCCAGAAGCATATGGCTGACCGGGCCTATCAAAAAAGCAATTAATTCACTTCTCTCTGTGCCCAAATCCTTTCGCTTGTATTCCGTTGCCCCGCCAAGCCAGATATATTGAGCAACTGCTTCAACTGTTGTTTTGCGATTGGTTTGAAAGGTGAAAGGGAATGTAAGATGCGGGAACTCGAATTCCATCCTCGAGAATGGCTCATACGAGATAAATGTGCCCTCGATACATCGAATAACGAAGCTCACTACCTCGCCGGCGGGCATCAAACTGAGGCTTGTAAACCTCATCCACAAGGATATTTTAATTCCTAGCGTCCGAAAGTTTCGTTGCATCTAGGTGACAACGCCCCCAAGTCGCTGCTGTTTGTAGTCTTGTGCTATTCCTCGATGAAACGTCGTGTAACATTCTCCTGACACAAGGCCTTCAACGTCGTTAGGGTCCTCGAACAGGTCGAAGAAATCATCATCTACCGTCGGCGATTTGAGAGAGACGATCTAAACAATCTCGATGACGTTCCGGAATACGTTCAGAGTTCGTTAAGGGAAGTCTGAAATAACACAAGGTGCAGATACCGTTGAAACTCATCGCATGAACAAGTTCAACATATCACTCTCCTTGTATGTATGGCGGATCGAAAAGTGGCAGACTCTTCCTAAATACTGACATCTGCTGCAAACAGTGCCGGGAGCTTCGTCACAATCACGAGTACCATCTCTCAGAAGCGCCTAAGAGAATGTTAACGGCGGGAGGTACGAAAGAGTTCTGAGAGGAAATATTTATTTGGGGAGCTTTAGACATGAGATTGTCGCGAATGAGTTACACGAATCTACTCGCCATCCCCGCGTGACGGACCACAAAGTGTAATCGCCAGCAGTGCTCGCCTTGCCTTTCACAAAATAACCATAAACATTTCTCCCCGGCAGATTTCGCACTTGCAGCCTTACGTACCTGCTCTTGTTCTTGTGGTGCGAGAAATTGTCGAACATCCAGTTTCTAATCTCGCCACGACGGAGTCGTAGATCTTTTGAGCTCAAAGTAGCTTACCGATTAGCTGCTGTTAAGTCTCCCTTGGGTCTGTCCCGCAGTGTTGAAACAGGAGATACGCAAGCAATCCATGTCGCGAATGTAGAACGTTCTAGTTATGAGAGGCGGTCCCAAACGAGGAAAGAGGGGGTTCTTAACATGGAGAAGCAGTTACCAACATAAAGTGGGCGGTTTGCAACATGGGAGAGGCAGTTCCTGACATAGGAGAGAGTCGTCCCGGCATCGCGGCTGTAATCCCAAAAACAACAGGAACGAAGTCAACTTGACTTCGTCATGGATGCCTTCTCTCATCTTCAAACTTGAGCTCAACGAGCAACTTTTCGATCGAGAAAAACGTACATAGATAGGTATTGCCGTCTCATGAAAATCGCATTAGACATTGGAACTCCATTTAACTTCTGTGATCAACTGGGAGTTTTGCGTCTTGTGATCTGACGTTCACTCAAGCGTGAGCATTGGGAGTCCGTACCCTTTCCCAAACGTTTCCACCTCAACTTGATAAAAATTGTCCTACAAATTATTGAGGGACATTTGAGGAGAGTGCAAAGCCCCAGTTTGTCTGGGAGGTCAACACAAAGACTCGAGGTTGAGGTCATTTCACAAGCGAACTCAGGGCCCTCGAGTGAAGCTTGATAGGTACTAGTGTCGGCCGTCCTAAAAATAGACACCCTGGACTTGATGCGTTTGAGATTCTTGAATCAACATCAGAAAGCTACGACGACGACAAACCGACGAAGAAGACCATTGAAAGGTCCCCGAACCTCCATTATGACGGTATGCTATCCTTGATTCGTTCGCGGTAACACAGCGACCTCATCGGCACTCTTGCGCCACGATCGATTCGATTTCTCAATGCGCCATTCGTTCTCACGACCGCAATGCCCCTCCCGAAGCTCAGCCCGCTTCAATCAAGGCTCGCGGCCTCACTTATAGCATCTGCGATGTTGGTGATATTATACTTTGCGATCTCATGGCCGCATTTTGCATACGCCGCAGAGGTGGACTCGATACGACCGGAGGACCACAATCATGAACGGTTACTCGAAACGCCGTACCTGGACCTCGATTACGAAGATATTGAGCTGAGAGAGCTGTCGTATGAGGCAGAATTTATCGGGTTTGATAGAGGGATCATTGGGAGGGCTACTACAGATCCAACACCCATGATCAACAACGTTGCGATTACGACGAATATACCCCAGGGACAAGTGATGTTCTACCTCTTTACAAATGCATCATTATGGGCAGACAAATCACCTGAAACCCCAGGTCTTCCATCTCCCATAATACTTAATCGCAGAAGTTTCGATACTTCAGCAGGCGAGGATCCGGTTACAAAGGACGAGGATGTTAATGATGATAGTGAAGACGGAGAGGGAGATGAACAAGATCAGGGGCTGAGGCTTCAACCCCGACAGTCAACCACAGACCAGCGGACGTTGTACATCACTGTTACCACATGTACTCAACCTACGTCAAACACTACAACAGATCCGGCACCTCAACTCCAACTATACGTTTCACAGTCAAAAAACAATACCAATCCTGGACCGGGGCAGAATTCCGATCTTCAAGACATGATGGAGTTGGATCAGGGATATGCATTATACGAGTTGAATGCCACTGGCAATGTTTATATGGGGATCTATGCGAAGAACGATTCGACCTACTCCGGGACGTATAATGCGCAAATAGCTGCTTCGATCGATAAACCATACCATTATTACTGGAACAGCTCTGACCCCAACCTCTTCGTTGCCGACAGTGACGCCAATTCTGCGCTCTTGTTCACTGATCCACTGATTGCGAATTCGTCCAATACTACACTTTACGAGGAGTGGATGAATATTACTCCCCCGTTCCAGATATTCGCCAGTGATTCCGGCTCTAATTCAATCATGGGACTGCAGAATTCTTACTGTGGATTGCAGACCAATGCTCAGATCGTTGCCAGTCGGGCGGGGCAGACTACCAGTCAAATAGTCACAGGGATGACGGACATTGGCGTCGGCACTTTGCCCAAGCAGCAGTTCTATGTCACCGGTCTGGGTGCTGGAAAGACTTATAATGTTGCATTGGCAATGAGCGGCAATTCGACAGCATCCGGTGATGGAGTCGTAGGCGGCGGAGGTCAAGTCTTCAAGATGACAACCTTCGACACATTGCAAAGTGAGTTAGCGGTCTCAGTGTCTCCTTGCCCAAGCTGACTTTTCTAGGTGATAATTGCGCTGTGATATATGGCCTCTCGTTCTGCAACCAAGTTGCTTATGCAGTTCCGACCAACCCGAACACTTTCCCCAACATGAGCACTTTAGCTGCTTATTACGACAACGCCACGGCGTATAATTACGGGATCTTCAAGAAAGTACTTGCTCAAATTCCCTGCGATACGACTTCATCTGCTCAATACTCCCTTGCTCGAAACTGCACAAGCTGCGATGCAGCTTATAAGCAATGGCTTTGCTCGGTGAGCATGCCTCGTTGCACCGACTACACATCTACGTTTTCGTGGCTGCAACCGCGAGCACAGGGACAACCGTTTCCTAACGGAACGTTTCTCGACCCTGCGACCTTGAAATTTGTCAATAACTCTGCAGCCCTGAATGGTTCTCGAAATGCCTCGATCGATACATCCGTCGTTCCTGGCCCATACAAGGAGGTCTTACCTTGCGAAGACCTATGTTATAATCTGGTGCAGAGCTGTCCAGCATCGATGGGCTTCAACTGTCCCCAACCTGGCGACGTTGGATTCAACGAGAGCTATGGACTCAGGCCAATAACAGGAGCAGATGTCAATGGTCGATTCGCAAACCACACTTGTAATTTCCCCGGGTTGGTGTATTTTAAGTCGGCTGGCAGTCTGGCACTGCCTTCGCAGATAGTGGTGGTTGCGACCTTCGTGGTGCTGGGTTTGACGTTGATGTAAGAGTCGGACGGGAGCATGATTTCATGGGATACAACGATGCATTGGGCGGCGTTTCAAGCGGCAGGCGTTTTGCCTATTGATGATTGTGGAAGGCGGATCAATGTCTGGGATGCCGGAGCACGGAGGCGTGGGATTTTGAACTTTTCAGAAGTTGGAAATAGAACAGACATGCAGATAGGAGGGTTGTATTTTTATGACTAGGCTACATGGTGAATCATATTGCAACAGACAAACATCACAAGTGATCCCTTCTTCTTGCAATAAATGTGACGTGCCTGCTCGAGTCCACATCTCAAAATCCATTTTGATATCACGTGGGAGGTCCTCATCCTCCTCAACCGTTGGACTAGTCCTAAGACAGATGAGCAGCTCTGAGATTGACAAGCCCCGCCGGCGATTCCGTCTCATGTCGTCATTAAAAAGTCTCTGTTCCTGCTGAAAGGAGCTAGCATCTTCCAACCCACGAGCAAGGGTTTTGAGGCGGAAAAAGACCAGGATGGCTTGGGACACCAGGACATGTGAAGGTCACGGTCACCACATCTGCCGGTGGTTCTTGCTCATGATGCGCTGTACAAAATCTAATTTTATATTGGGGCTCGGGCACGAGCCTCATTGCTGGAAATTACTTTTGCATGAATTTTGAGAAATGAGAGATGGAGACAGCCGATGCTTTTTGGGAAGGAGAGATGTGACTACTGTTCTTGTTCCACTTTAGCTTTCATAGAGTCATAGAGAGACCCGAAAGATGCAGGAATATGCTTGGTGTCAAACATCAAGATCTCGATCATTGTTCGACGAGATATCAGGATTATTGAAGCCTTTTTCATGCGGTGTTTCGTTTCCTTGCTATGATTGGTTAAAACGCGTCGAGGTTTTGTTTACCGACGCGCGACGCGACCTTTTTCTCCTTAGCGCCAGCCAAGTTTCCACGACCGCTCTCACGACCTCATCCGGAACCTCGCGGGCCCAATCGTTTTCTCTCCCAGCCCAACTCCCAGGCATCAAAGATTCAGAAAGACTGAAGTAACGAGGTTGTACTGCAGGTTGTGCTTCTGCTGGAGGGCTGAGCGTCACGCAACTCGTTGGTGGTCCTTCTTCCCCCTCATCCATACAAAGATTCAAAACGTCCGCCAGCAGCCTCTTCTGCCGGGTACTTTTGCCAACAGCCAATGCTCGAGCTGGTTTTCGTCATTCGTCGAACTAGACCGGGAACCTTTACTTGATACAGGCTGGCAGTTCGGTATCGAAAGGCCCAGTGCTGAGAGCCGGCCGATATCCTGCTTCGCGTTACGTCGTTGCTCCTCCTTGAGCAGGCTTGCTGGTGGCGCCAAGATCAATCCGGCACCCCTTCATCCTGCACTTTTGCACTTGTCCTTTCCCCGCTGTATCAGCTTTTTTGCTACTGCACGCTCCGACAACTTTGCTTGCTTGCTGGTAGCCGTGCCGCATCTCACCTCACTCCACCTCGACCTTGCCTGTTCAGCTGCCTCCTCCCACTCTGGCAAACTTCAACCTCAATCCGACTTCGATTCTAACAAACAGCCAGACCGTTTGTTCTCCTACCCATTTTGAGACATTTGAGCCAGTCGAGCCTCTCGCCATTATTCGCCCTTGCTTCCTTACTGACCTTCCATAAACGCGAAATCCACCGCAATCTCGCTCCACAATCCGATCGACCACCCCCAGCCAGCGCATCTGAGCATCCACTTGGTACAGTACGCATCCCTCCCAGTACACGATCTTCATCAAAGTCTTTCACGACCTGGACGCTCTTCATAAGGCTAACACCACATGCCGCAGCCTCTAGTCACGATATCGACAATCGACAGCAACATATACGCGTAAAATCGCTGACAGCCCTATCCGACTCTACACATACCATCGCGTCGTCGACCGCTCACGATGTCGTCGACGCGTTATTCGCAGCAGCCGCTGCAAATCTACCAAGATCCAGAATCATCCTTTGATCGAGCACCTATGCCCTCAGCACAGAATCCTAAGCCGAAGAAATTATCACCTCTGCGACCGTTGAAGAATGCTGCTTCGAGGAAGAATATCGTTTTCAACCCACCCCAGGCAGGGACCAGCAAGCAATCTCCCCTAAAGTCAGCCCACCAGACATCGAGCTCGCCATCAAGAGCACCATTTGGCACGAAGCTCAACACCATTTCGATGCCACCGCCTGGAGGACCATCGAACAATACGGATAATCTGCAAAAGAAGCAGCCCTTGATGTCGAAGTTCAAGCCACAAAAAACTTTGTTCACAAATTTTGTGAATAACTCCTCCACTGATAAGGAGAACTATCCACAAACTTCGACCTACTACCAACCACAATTGCCCCAATATGACGGGTTACCACAAGCAAACTTTTCACTTGAGGGTCTTTATCCACCGAAGCCAACTACGAAGCGATTGATGGATGCTGCCCCGATACACGAATCTAGACCATTCAAGAAGACGAAGACTGAGGATATCTCTGAGCCGGAGGAGAGTGAAATCAAGGAAGTGCCACCGCCAGAGTCATTCCCACCGCTTCACGACGACGGGTCAAAACCACCACATAGTTATGCTCAGCTAATCGGCATGGCTATCTTGAGAGCGCCTAATCGACGACTTACCCTTGCACAGATCTATAAATGGATATCGGAAACATACTCACATTACTCTCTCGCCGATGCTGGATGGCAGAACAGCATTCGACATAATCTCTCTCTGAACAAGGCTTTCGTCAAGCAGGAAAGACCAAAGGATGATCCAGGAAAGGGAAATTATTGGGCAATTATTGCTGGCATGGAGCATCAATTCATCAAGGAAAAGTCGTCACGGAAGGCTGCTGGCCCGAACGAAAATGTGCCTGTCCTCTCTACCAAGTTGATGCCCTTCAGCCAACCGGAGACGTCACATTTCAAGCCTCTGGTACCTGCTCCTCTGGAGCTACCACCCTCGTCTCAACAGACATACTCTTTGCCAGAGCCTTCATTGCCCGCAATTCCTGAGATATCATCCGATGCTACGATACCAGCTTCAGATGCTGTCACGGATCCGGAGAATGAAGACGAGACAGAAGAAGCACCCTCCTCACCTCTTATTCAATCATCACCACCGACGGCCATGATGAATTCGTCACCTCCTGTGTCCCGACATGCTCCTAAGCGACACGATACCCCTCCTCCAGTACCGCGTTTCCCTACATCCTCCACATCTCGGTCACGCAAACGAAAGTACTCTGCAATGGATGATAGCGGGTACTTCTCGTCCCTAGACTCATCAGCCTTGCGACCCAACCGCCTGCTCACCTCAGAAGCCGATAGACCTCGGATTAAGCGCGGGCGAGCCGAGGAGGAAATTGCTCGTCTTCGTGGTTCATCATACGATAGTCCCACTAAGAGCCGCGCTATGTTCGCTCCACCGTCTTCTTCTCCTCTGCGCATGGGCATGAGCATCAAGATGGAATCTTCTCAAATGTTGCCACCGCTTACGCCCATTGTCAAGCTGAAGGCTCCTATGAGACCACCTCCATCAGCATCACCAAACACAAACCTTCGACAACACCGTGACAAGGTCCGAGAAATGCTTGGAGGCTCGCCTCTTCGCGGCGTCACTTGCCTTGATACCGACAATATTCTTCCGTGGAGTCCTGCCTTTCAACTCGACGACAATCCATCCATGTTCACGGACCTACATACTGACTTCGACATCTTTGCCGATTCAACTGCTGGGTTACTCTCCGTTCCTGGAAATGGCTCGCCTGAAAAGAGATCAGCAAAGAGAGCTCGTTTCGAACCTAGGGCAGCAAACCTCCTTGCAGATGTCTCTACAAGCAGTCGCTTGAACAGAAATATCACATCCACACCGCTTTTCAAGTTTACACCAAATATCAACACGCCGAAGACTGGCTCGCCAATCAAGAGCTTTGGACTAGAATCCCCAAGCAAGCTCCTCGGTCTAGATTCGCCTTCAAAGTTCGGCAATTCCTTACTTTCTTATGATGTGTATGATTACACAGACGACTTCTTCAACCCAGAGGTTTTCACTGAAGACGTCAGCGAAGGCTGGGATATTATGCAGGGATTTCAAAAGATCGGTTCTGGCCACACGTTGAGCGGTCAAAGCAAGAAGAAGTCGCCAAAGCCAACCTCGAGGCCTACTATGCACAGTCGAAGCTTTACATCTCGCTTTTAAACTTGCTGCCTCCAGGTTGTGTTGGGTGTGTTGGGGATATGATGACGGATTACGAATTTCATTGCGTTAGAGTCGACTACCGAAGGGATAGAATTTGACTATGAATTATGACGATACGGCAAGAAAAGGCGCCATCTTTGGGCTTTGCATGGAAGCTGCCAAGCCATTAGCAATGAGCGAGGTAGATAGAGGAGGAATGGCCTCACGGCTTACATTACTATTTATGATAATGATGTCAAACCGACACACTGGTTTCTGTTTGTCAGAGTACATACTACGGCCAACATGGCGCTTTCTGAGTAGTTCATGTTTATGTTGGATTCTTATTTCATTGTTCTGTAGGAGTCTAGTCTTCTTATGTTGGTTATCCTATGGGATGGTAAACGGATGGGTAGCGTTCTGCTTTAGGGTATGGTTGATGTTTGAGTTTAGCACAGCGAAGCGTTGAACTTAGGATGGGAAATTGATAAGTCATTGAACTCAAGATTGTGCTTGATTCTTTGTGGTTTGAACTTTCATATTGTGATCCTTTGTCTGGAATCCAAGGTGAAACTTTTCTCTGAAGTGGTGTGTGCATTATGGACGATGCTTCCGAGTACAAGAAGTGCGAACCAGACGAAGTACAGAATGCTGACTTATAATTCTCGTCTCCCTCTCCCTACCTAACTCGTCTATCCCCCTTTCTTTCAGTTTCGTCTAAAGAATTTAGCGAGCTAGGGCAAAAAACCGCTTGCCAGGTATCACTAACTCCGAAAACGGCAGCGAAGTTGTAAACGGCTCCCGGCACCACACGTACGATCGTAATCGTACCCGCCAGTAACCACTCTTCAAACAATCAAACAACCAAATTCTCTTTCGGTCTCCCAAGCGCAAGCCACATTCTCCCATTTTATACCCATCTCATGTTTCGACTGGCTGGACGACCCCTTTTCCAATTGAGACTTGAACCCCTTGCAGAAAACCCTATGCCAGCCGTGGCGCGGCCGGATTCCGGCTTTTCATTTTTGCGCCAATCTGCTACCTCATGAAAGATTCGGCGGGGTGAGGACCTGCTTATTATATTATCAGATGATTGTTCAGCTTGCTTGATGAGCTTTAGTTCAGCCTCTAGATTGTCGGGACAAGTCTGTGCGTCCATGTGGCAGGTAGGCGATCAATAGTTCGGGACAGGGTTTTGAGGCTTCAATATCTACGGAAAGTGTGAACCTTCGTTCTGTTTTTGGGGGTGCTCCGTCCCGGTTCTGTGGACGGAAGACTCGTGATGGTGGGGGTGAGATGGGTGTTGGTGATGGAGGTGAGGGGCCTCGTCATGGTGTTGATGTTTAAGTGGCAAAAGTTGGTCGAACTGTACCCAGTGGTCAGTCCTTCCCGTCCTGATGGGTTCATGGACCCTGGTGTGAATCTTCATCAAGCTTCATTTTGGGTGGAGCGGCACGGAGCAAGGCTCGATGTGTTGGTAGATCTAAATGGGTCTGTTGATTTGTTCGGAATTTCAGAAAGCATAAGGCTTCGGGTCGGCCCAAGATGTCGGATCTCAGGTTTGTTGTTGTCGTTCTTTTCAAACTCAAGTTGTAATTTTGGCGGTTCTGCCATCTTAAGATGAAGATCCCTACGGTACTGCTTGCTGCTTTGCAGCTTGCAAGTCATGTTGGAGCTCAAACTTCGGTCACATTGACAAACACAGTTGTTGTCTGTCCAGCTTCGTATTCGACATGCTCAACCTCGTCGTCTTCGAATCTCCCGGCCTCATCGACTTCAATTCTGACAACCTCGTCGTCAAGCATAACAGCCACAACGGCATCTTCGGGTAAGTTCTTTGAAAGTTCGGAATTATGCAGGACATCTGCTAATGCGAGTCTTGATCTAGGTACAGTCACTGTCGACCAAGCCGGTAATGCCCAATTCACAGCCATCAACCAAGCCATCTCCTACGCCCAAACATTCGCGCAGCCAACTGTTGTTGTGAAGGCTGGAATATACAATGAGGCAGTCACGGTGGTTGGCAACACGCAGGTCACGATCATCGGGGAATCTTCCGCAGCCAATGACTACTCTCAAAACAAAGTCACCATTTCCAACTCTTCGACACCCATGACCATTGGTTCGAATAGTGTCCTTGGAATAACATGGAGGAACATCAATTTTATCAACACAGCCACAGGGACAGCTGCAGCAGTGTCACTACGTGGTACCAAGAATGCCTTCTACAGTTGCCAATTCATATCCAGCGGAACGGCAGCAATCACCTCCACCCTTGGC
This sequence comes from Phialocephala subalpina, assembly GCA_900073065.1. Taxonomy (NCBI): domain Eukaryota; kingdom Fungi; phylum Ascomycota; class Leotiomycetes; order Helotiales; family Mollisiaceae; genus Phialocephala; species Phialocephala subalpina. Next base: position 789,464 of record FJOG01000013.1, read on the forward strand.
ATCGGCCTCATCGCGAACTCCTATATCGAAGGAACGGACAAGCTGTTCTACGGATATCTAGGAATGTACGTCTATGGATCAACAATCGCTGCCACGGCAAGTTCTTCCACGATCATCTACAGTCATGGATACTCCACACCTGTGCAGTACTCCCAGACTGTACTCGATTCTTGTAACATCATCCAAAAGTCCGGTACAACAAACACCTACGTCTACCTCGCAGGACCGAACGGCGATGGCTCTCAAGCAATCTTCAAGTCCACCAGCATGGCAAGCTTGATTGCTCCTGGTGGTACGCGAGCAGTTGGTACGAATGGCTTCTACGGGGAATTCAATACTTCCGGTCCTGGAAGCTATGCCTATGACTCCAAGCGAGTGGATACGTTGATGACCTCTTCGATGCTTTCAAATTGGACTATTGATTACGTGTTCGCACATTCTTTCACTGGGTATACCCAATCGTCTACTTCCTGGGTGGACTCGAGTGTCCTGAGTGCGATTTATGCTGCCAATGCTATTGCTACTAGCTCCTCAACGCCGAGCTCAAGTCAATCTTCGACTGGAACATCCTCCACAATCACAAGCAGTGTGTCCACGTCTTCGCAAGGAACGACTTCTTTGGTATCTAGCAACTCCACCGTGACGAGCTCCGCGACCGCAACCTCTTCAGCTTCTGCATCGCCTACCTGCTCTTTGCCAGCCAGTGTGCCCTCCACCGCATTTGTGGTTGGGCCATCCGGATCTTGTGCAAGCTACACAAATCTCACAGCAGCGATTGCTGCTCTGCCTGTTGATTCCACGACCCAATACATCTACGTCCTTGCTGGAACGTACACAGAGCAAATCCCAGCTTTCAGCAGATCTGGCGCAACAATATTCCGTGGAGAGTCAACAAGTTCTCTGTCACAAAGCTCCAACATTGTCACCTTACAATACTCGGGTAGTGTCCTCAGCAGCGCAGGAGGGTCTGAAGCGTATTCCGTCTTCCGCTCCACGAACTACAATGCGAAGAAGTACGCTTTCTACAACATCAACTTTGTCAATATTGCAGCAGTGACGCCGAACTACATCGCTATTGCTATGGATATCAAGGCTCAACAGGTCGGGTTCTATTCTTGTGGTTTCAAATCTGGTCAAGGCACGTTCTTGGCTAATTATGGGACATTCTACCTTTCAGGATGCCGCATTGAGGGCTCGCAAGATTTTGTCTGGGGTTATGGAGCTGCTTTCATCAGCAATTCCATCATTGCATCGAACACTCCTGGCTATTCGATTGCAGCCCAGAGCTATGTCAGCACTTATCCATCTCAATTCGTCTTCGACCAGTGTGCGTTTGTACCAACAACAACGACTTCTATGAGCCAATCTACCTATCTTGGTCGCGACTACTCTGTTTCTGCACGAGTCGCTATCATCAATTCATTCCTGGACGGCCATATTAACCCTGCTGGGTGGACCATCAAGTCTTCAACAAATGTTACTTTCGCTGAGTTTAACAATTCTGGTCCAGGATATGTTCCAACTTCGAGGGTCTCCCAAGCCCAGATCTTGACAGATAATAGCGCATACTCTGCCGCGAATGTCCTTGGAGATGTGAGCTGGATCGACAGCTCTGCGGTTGTGCCATTCTCTGGATTCCCGGACTCCTTGTTCAGCGCGACTTCCAGCACCGCAACCTCGACAGCAACATCAACATCAGCTACTGCGTCCCCAACTACCACTGGTCTACCAGCTTCAAGCATTTATGTCGTGTCGCTTACGCCTAACTCAACTGAATATGGAAGTGTAGAGTCAGCTATCTCGGCTCTGCCCAACGACGGAGCCGAGAAACTCATTATCATCATGCCTGGAACCTACAACGAGCAGATCAATATCAACCGTACCGGAAAAGTGACCCTACGAGGCATGACCAATTACACGAATGACTTCTCTGGGAACCAAGTCACTATCTCGTTCAACTATGGCGTTTCTACTAGTGCTGGACAAGATGAGCTCACCCCAGTCATCAACAGTAAGAAGACCGATGGGAGCGGCTTGGCTCTTTACAATATCAACTTCGTGAATACTTTCGCTCAAACGAAAAACTATGCTGCATTGGCGGCCGACTTCTATGGAATGAACATGGCAGCTTATGGTTGTTCGTTCATTGGTTTCCAGGACACTTTGTTGGCGAATCAAGGAACACAGCTGTTCTCGAACTGTTACATCGAAGGCTCTGTGGATTTTATTTGGGGATTCTCCAAAGCATACTTCCACCAATGCTACATCGCAACCAATACAGCAGGTGCATCGATCTCTGCTCAAAGTCGATCATCTGCAACTGCTTCAGGAGGCTATGTCTTTGACGCTTGTGCCATCACTTATACTAGCACTTATGGTTCTTCGTTTGGCCTCTCGTACCTAGGTCGTCCATACTCCAACTACTCTGTTGCAGTCTACAAGAACTCATACATCGACAAGAACATCAATCAGGCTGGGTGGTCTGTCTGGCAAACCTCCAATCCCCAGACGAGCAATGTGCTCTTCGGAGAGTACAACAATGTCGGTCCTTCAGCTTGGACAGCCACCACGGCAAGAGCTTCTTTCGCTACAAACCTGACAGCAACACAAGTTGCAGCATATGATCTTGGAACTTTCCTTGGAAGCACTTCATGGATTGATACCGATGCCTACAATTTGGTACCTTCCTTCACTTTCTCTGCCAGCGGTCTCAATAGTACGACCACATCAACTTTGCCTACTTCTACGCCTTCCGCGTCAGCAAACGCCACAGCTTCACATCCCACTAGCGGTACGACACCTCCTTCAGGTGCTGTTCTTGTTTCAGTCAATAGCGCTATTGCAAACTCGTTCGCCAATCTCACAGCTGCACTTGCATCTCTCCCCAAGGATACCACGTCTCAGACCATTTTTATATATCCTGGATCATACACAGAACAGGTCTCAGTCAGCAGAGACGGTCCAGTGAAGATCATAGGATATCAATCTGGAAGCGTTGGCAAGACCTACACCGGCAATCAAGTCACTGTAACCTATTCTCGCGGTCTGTCAGTTGTCGCCCCTATTCCAGCAGGCCATACAGATGCCGAAACTGCTGTCATTTCCACAGCTACCAGCACTATCTCGTTTTATAACATAGACTTCATCAATACCGACAATCTGGATGGATCCACTGCTTCATATGTCACACTCGCAGCCTCGGTTTATGGAGACCAGATTGGTTTCTACGGATGCTCCTTCATTGGCTGGCAAGATACACTCTTGACTGGGAATCCGTCTGGATATGCTTACTACGAGAGTTCGTACATAGAAGGAGCGATTGATTTTATCTGGGGATACTCTCTCTCATATTTCAAGGGATGTACCATCGGCGCGAAGAAGTCAAAGTCCTGCATCACTGCTCAGAGCCGTGCTTCGTCTACTGCTATTGGTGGCTATGTCTTCGATCAGTGTCTTTTCACGGCAGCTCCAGATGCGACGGTCGATCTCACAGATCTCGTCTATATTGGAAGACCGTATAGCGCATACGCCAAGGTCATCGTCAAGTATTCTTACCTCGATTCGATCATTCAGCCAGCGGGATGGAAAGTTTGGTCAGCCACAGATCCTCGTACGGATTATGTTACTTTTGCTGAGTACCAGAACACCGGACCAGGCAATTGGGAGAATAACACGGCTGCACGACTGGCATTTGGTAATGCTACGCTGCTGACTTCTGACACTTACACTTTGAGCAACGTCATGGCTTCAACATCCTGGATTGATATGACATACTGGAATTCAATTACCACTCCACAGCCAGCAGTCACAGCAACACCAAGTGCTGGGAACTCTACCAGCCCACCAGCTGGAGCCTGCATCGTTTCGAAGACTGTAATCACTGGCCAGACGACCTATTCAACTATCGCCGGATGCATCAATGCCCTTCCATCAACCGCTACTGTCGCAACGATCTTCATTTATCCAGGAACGTACAATGAACAACTCACATTCAATCGTTCTGGAGCCACCGTCTTCCAAGGTTACGCTTCTTCGCCAAGAAATTACTCGAGCAATCAAGTCATCATCACTAACTCTTATGGTGTCAATACGCAATCGGATGAAAGCAACTCGGACTCGGCGACGCTTTACTCCCGAGGCAAGAATGTGAAGTTTTACAACATCAACTTCTTCAACACTTTTGGGACGGCTCAAGATTATGCTTCTCTTGCTTTTGCTATCGGGAACAATGGCAATGCTTCGTTCTACGGCTGCCAGCTTAAAGGAAATCAGGACACGTTTGATGTGAATGCTGGTAAGTGAAGAGAGCCATATTCCATGACCTCGTTGACAATCAATCTAGGTGCGAGTATCTTTGCATACAACTCTTATATCGAGGGCAGCGTCGATTTCATCTGGGGTTCGGGCTCAATATACTTCCTCGCCTCGACCATCGCGCCAAATGAAGGTGGGGACTCGATCGCAGCCGACAAACGAGCGGCAAACACTTCACTCGGCGGCATCGTCTTCGATCAATGCACTGTTACTCCAGCTCCTGGTTCCTCGGTAGCTGCGGGATCTGTTTTCCTTGGCAGGCCTTGGAATGCGAATGCACGAGTTGCATACATCAAGACTTACCTCGACTCGTGTATCAGTGCAGCTGGATGGTCTCAATGGTCCACTAGCAGCCCGGAAACAGACGGTGTCTTCTTCGGAGAGTATCAGAATGCCGGTCCTGGAGCCGTCAGTACTTCTCGGGCGAGCTTTTCGCACCAGATGACCGATTTAGAAGCTATTGCTTTCGAAATCGCCAATTTCTTTCCGAGCACAACTTGGATTGACTTTACTGCTCTTGCTATTTCTCCTTTCGTGGTGTCAAGCACACCACAGACAGTCACAATTACTTCGACCATCCTACCGACTGGATCTGTGCCTGTTGTTACCCAAACAAGCACTGCATTGTCCCTATTCACTACATCGATTCCTCTGTCTATCATTACGAAGAATGAGACGGACAAGGCCTCAAGCACGATCTTTACGACAGAGTCGGATGTTTACCAGTCAGACGTTGTTACTTTCACGACGACTTCATTCTCGACCATTATACCCGCTCCAAAGACCACCACTGTGACGATTGATGATGTTGTCTCCAGTACCCTGACTCTGCGGGGAGCTTCGAGCACTGAAGTTTTATTAAAGACATCGAAAATAACAAGAACTACTATCATCACACCTTCCCCAATAACTGTCTACCAGACAGTCGTCGTTTCAGACATCGCAGTGTCGACGGTGCCCCCGAAAACAGTCTCCCAGGTAATTACAGCAATCAGCAGCTCAATCACAACCAGTACATCGACACCGAAGGGCAAGACCGAGGTTCTGAAATCTACCTCCACTATTCTTGAAAGCTTCACAGCCGTTACTCCTTCAGTCAAAATCACCCAAACCAGCTTAGTCCTCAGCACCAGCTTGAAGATTTCTACACCAAAGGGTGTTACACAAACCAGTATTTTCTACACTACGATTGCTGCTCCAGCACCAACAACCGTAGCCGCCAAGAAAGGAGTTACTTTATACATTTCATCAACTTCTGTTGTTTTCAAAACGTCCAAGACCACCATCACAGCTACATGTACACCTGCTGCAAAAGTCAAGAGATATTACTTCATCGACGAATCGCTTGATGAGCGGGATATTGTGAGAAGAGACACCAGCTCATCCTCCTCTTCCTCAATCCCAACCATCACAGTCTACACAACTCTCCCACAATCGACTAGCACTTCCGTCTTCCTTCTTAGCACAGCCAGCACGACCACAATATACGCTTCGAAATCGACATCAACTGCAACTTTCACCAGCTATATCTACAAAACCTCGACTATCCCAGGAAGCACGTTTGCAACTACTATCTCAAGCACCAAGATCGTCGAGAAGTCCACTGCCCTTCCTGTCTCAACTTCGACGATCCTCGTTGATTTGGAAGGAACATCCATTGCTACCGTATCCTTAAAAGGAGTCACCAGTACCTCAACATCAATAATTTACTCCACAGCCAAGACATCGACATCGACCGCACCAGGCATCACAGTTCAAGCCCTTACATCCTCGACCCTCGTCTCAACCCAATACACCGCTCTTCCTACTCAAACCATTCTGTCCACGGTCACCTCCCTAAAACTCGCGACCTCTATCATCATCCTGCCCACACCCACCGTCACTTCCACATCCCTCCTCCTCATCACTTCAAAAACAACTTCCACTCCTCCCGCCATCACCGAGATCGTTACATTAATCGAAACAAGCGTGATCAAGAGCACAACGACTTTGCCGGTAGTGACGAGTCTGGTGTTGAAGACCAGTAGTGTGAGTGAGACAGAAGCTACGATTACGAGCACAGGGACGACGATTAAGACGACGGTGGTGAAGAGTACGAGTACGATTTGGAGTACGGTGACGAAGACTAGTAAAGGGGCTGGGGTTTGTACTGCTTGAGCGAGGAGAAGAGAGAGAAGTATTGAGAAAGAGAAGGGGAAGCGATTAAGAGAGAACATGATGAGATAATTTGTAATGTATAGACGTAAATATCTTTAGAAACGAGTAATCGTATCAATTTCTATGTTGACTTCTTGACTATTTTATCTCTCCCGCATCGAGAATTGCTGCTCTCTCGGGGATTGAAAAAGCTGGACTTCACATTGGAAATTCCAAAATAATGACGCCTCATTCGGACATTCTATCTCACCGACATAAGAATGAGCATTAGACGGGGTGCAACTGCGTGCAAGGTAGAAGTTGCTCTTCTATCATGTGATGTATTCAACGCCGCTCCGCGGAGCATTGCCCCTTAAATTAAGCGAGAGGTCCGAGGAGATCTTGAACGCTGAACAACCCAGATTTCTTGCCCTCTAAGTCTCGGACCTACCGAAACAGAAAATTACTGTTTATAGTCTAGCACTTCCTTCTGAAAATTAAGGAGACTCGATCGAGGAGATATTTCTCCCTTGAGTAACCGTGATTTTCGCCATGCAAGTCTTGAAGATACCCAAAACAGAAAGTAACCCAAAGACATCGTCGGTCTTCATTTGCTGTTCATAGAACAGTTCCGAATAACTCCGTGACCCTGTGTCAACCCACAATGTACTTCGTAGGGTTAGGCAAATCCGAGTCGCGTCGAGTCGACGCCGAGTTTTCCCAACTCGAAGTCGGACTTGGCGAGTTCAGGCTCGAGTCTGACTCCAGTTCAACTCGAACTTGTCTAACCCTGGTACTTGAGCTACTAGAGAGACATCTGCCTGGCTTTGAGTTCCCCGGAATGAGGATATATCAACTTTCAGTGGGATGACAATGTACAGACGCCACCAGAAGCAGGTAACTCCTCCTGTTTTGCGGACTTTGAACGTTCCTTCTATCAGTGCCACTTTAGGAATATATCATGAAGGACAGTAGTGTTTGTAATTTCCTACATGTATCCATCAGCTTACAGTCCCCAACTCCCGGTTCAGTCTGAATGTGATGGGACGATTCCAAATATGTAACGATGTATGTCCGTATTCTCTACCTATTCACCTGGCACATGCTCTTCAGTCTCATCACCTACATACTCGTCGCTGAAATCACCACGATAATGCACCTTCCAAGTTCTACGCCTACTTAGCCCTCGTCAACACTTCGACGGCTGCCGTTGTAGCACCTCGCTGCACCGACCCTCCTCATTCTTATCTGGGCTCGTAAGTTTGTTCATCTCAAGAGCCAAAATTAGCCAAGACTTGAACGTACAGATGCACCATCGAGAAAGACGAAGGCCGAGACTTCACTTTAACAGCCAGTTGTCTCGCCAACGACGGAGGCTACCGAACTTTTACACTCAGACTTGGGGACTGCTTGGAAAACATTAATGGCGTGTTGACGTGTCCGGGGTAAGCGTCCTTCTCATCATCTACGTAGTCTGGATCTTCATCTACTGCCGTTCTTCCAACAGTCGAAACTAAGGGAAATAAGTATTAAGTTGAAGGATAGGAAGGACTTTCGGAAAACCTGTAGCGAGTTACAGCCGCAAGGCCAGGTACCAAGTGAGGCCCGTCGATCTGAGGGACTTATCATCCATGCATATTGTGAAGACAGGCAAGGGTATTGGAAAGAGATTTCTTGTGATACTGGTAAACACTCTTCTCCATCATATCCCACCTCTACTTGCAGTGTGTTGCGAGTCACTTTCTTGTCAAGCGCTTGGACAACTGGATCGCTTTGAGTCTTTGAAGACCAATACCGATTTCCGTTCTTTTCATGATGGTATGAATGCAAATAATCATACATTAAAAATGATAATTATCCATGAATAGAACTCTAGATCTTCTGCAAAGCCATCGCATACAACAAGAAATCTTTGTCTCCACTTTCATTCCAGAAGCCCTCGCCCTCTTGGGTTTCAACAGAAGGTACATCGATATTTTTTGCCGGAGGTTGATTCCCAGATCCTACTTCAGAGAAGCCAGTGTTGTGGTGACCAGTTTGCGTGGAAGTACGCAACAGTGTGTGTGGATTGAGATTCTTCCGGAGGGCCTGGTGTCGCAGAATCCTCGGGCACGTCTCGCACCCAAACCGTGACTGCGTCCTTGAGCTTCTCGTAGACCTCGCTTCCATTAAGAAGTGTGATACCAGAATCTCTATCAGCCAGAGCGGAGACCTCGGCACCCTCAATGTCCCTCAACCACCAAATCAACCTTTCGCCTTTCTCCAGCCACACCTGAATTTCATCCACAAAAATTTGCAGTCTTCCAAACGCAACCGGCATTTCTCCCTTGAATCGCCACGCCATTAACACGGAACAGAAACTTGCTAACAAGGCAAGACTTGCAGTCAAATACACCGCTTGCGAGGCGAAGATCAACAGACCGGTTCACCGAGTTGTGAAAGATAAGTTGTACTGCCAATGGGCTCCTGGCTTGAAACCTAAAAACACCATACACTGCCATGAAGAAAGCATTGATAAAAGTGCGTTGGTGTTGCGATTATATCCTTTTTTGCTGGAAGCAGAACGCCAAGAAATCTCGTCCCGAAAGCAATTAACGTGTAATTCGGCGCAATGGAGCGTCATGGTTAACGTAGCTTGGATGGAACAAGTGAGGAAAAATACTGCATACACGTTAGTGGGTATCTGGTTTTGGGGATTTCGCCAGGATATGAGGATTGTTGGTTTGTTTTGCGAGAAGTGATTCCATGATGTTGTGAGGAGGACGCGTTTTCGGAGTGGATTATTAGGGCGAGGAGGGATAGGAACCAGATAAGGCTTAGGAGGACGCAGAACCAGAGGGCCCAGATTGTGTGGCGGATTTCTTTGTTTCCCGAGTAGGCTGATGGTTGTCGGTTCGGAGGAGGGACCTCTGGGATAGTTTGGCTGGGTCGGCTTTTGAGTTCTGGATCTAAGAGTGTAGCAGCAGCAGCAGTGTCCAAGAAATCGGAGCTCCAAGTCGGGATCTTGGAAGGTGAGAAGAGTGCCCATGTTGCAATCGAGGCTTGAAGTGCCATTACGATACCGAGACCCATGAAAGCAGATCCCGAGATCCGAAAGCCGACTTTATGTGGGCCTTCTTCATCATTGAAGAAAGGTATGAGCGTGAGAGATGAAGCTGCATATGCAGATATCATTCCAAACAGAACCACGGCAACGCTATACCAGGCGTTCGGACCAAATATACGTGACCTGCTGAAAACTCGGAGATTAGAATTGAAGTCGAGTCGGCCTTCTCGCTGTAGAGCCCATTTCAAGGATGTAGAATGGATGAACCCGAGGGATTCGTTGCAGATCGTGATAATGATGTTTTGAGCAAGAATGACGAGATCGACATAGATTGGCTCGTCCAGATAGATGAACAGGTTGGGAGATCTGCTGTGGACAGCGCCAAAATAAATACAGAAGATGACAAGAAGCCAGCTAGCAATGAAGCCAGCGATGCACAAAATTCTAGTTGATCTGGATGGAGAATAATAAGGATTTGGAGGAGGGCTCATAGGATTTCTGTTCCACATAGTTGAGAGATGTCATTGTCCAACAAGTTGACAGTAATCACGGACGTGAACACAGAAGCATTTAGCCCATTTAGTACCAACGAGCAACAGGTATTGGTACATATATTGCTGCCCTTGGGGAAACATGAAAAATCGAGGCTATGCTCGTTATCAGTGAACATCTCTTGTGAACTCATGCAGATGCTATTATTAGCGAAGCCTGCAACACACGGTCCAATGAAGCGATAGCGTGCCTGACAAAGTAGCCCTACATCGAATGTAGACATACTGGAGCCCCATTTGAACATCACGAGTACAAAATCGAACAAAGCTAGCTCTCGATGGATGGGCGCCGAAAAGGCTCTTAACAAAGATTTTACTTGCTTGATCACGTGTGCAGTATGAGATCATCACCAGAACTGGCTGAGCAAGAGGATCAAGTAGATGATGAGCTCGAAGAATAAGATCAAGCACTATGGAGGAAAAGAAAGGATGGATGGAAATAACCATCGATTTCGTTCAGGTCCTTATGTGCGTTCATAGCTTCCCTCACATTCTCAAGGTGAAAGTGCCTCAGATATTATAATCGCCACAGCCAACGAGAACCCAACCAATAACGGCAAGGTGCGGCCATGACATGGTAGGCAAAAGAGCAAACATTGCAAAACGCAAAGCATAAAAGGCTATTCCTTTTCCTCCCAATTCACTTCCGTATCAAGAGGGTAAACTCCAGCCCCGCAAAAAGCCACTACTTTTCCTGCGTATAATAATAAATACGCACAAATATTCTATACTTGTGCGTCATCTATGCTGAGGCCCATGCTATGGCCTTTCATTTTTGGAGTTTTGGGATTTTTGACCGGCGCAAAGCTCGCTACAAAGATCAGCCGCAGCTGAGGTATATGAAATAGGGCAGGATTATTAATTGACTTTCAGGATTTTTGAGAGTGGAATGTTCTGACATGTTGACAGCTATTGGAGTAAGTATAGTGAATGTTGGTCTGTTTAGAGGAACTCGCTCATATTGAAAAAAGGAATGGCATCTTTGGAATCGATTATAACAAAGTGAATCCAACTGGCATCTCTCCATCTTTGTTCCACTCTAGGAGTCTTTGCTGGTCTAGCTCATTCTTTTCGTTTCGTACACCTGAGCCTCACCTGGGTCACCTTAATTGGCGTGATACCAAGTAAGAGAAAGAGGAGCAAGTGACTTGGCCATGGTCACTTGACTTGTCTGTGCTTTTGATGTAACAACTTCTCGTGAAGATCATTACACTGGCAAGTAGATCCGGAAGGAAACCGAAGGCGATTCGTACGATTGTAACAAAATGAGGGGAAGGAGGGGAAGCAAAAAGGGGTCGATCCGCAAATCTAGCTCTCTAGCTGGAAGCAGACTTTTGAGGTAATGCAGCTTCGCACAATCTCTCGGACAAGATATTGTTATTTTCTCTATCAGTTCATTGCTAAACATTCGCAGATGGCATCTACGTTCTGCTTGACGTTTGTGCTGCAACAAAACGGCTATGTTTCTATATTCAGGCCTTAGTACCGTAATTGGAATGAGGAGCGATCTTGTTGCGATCCATAGACTCGTCAAGACAAGTTCTTGATCTTCCAACCAGAGACTTCAAGTAATTGAGAAGTGACATGTGTAACTTTCCGGCCAGATTCTGTGAAGAGCCTTTTTGGTGAAGAGTACTTTTTTCCTTCTCGGGCCCGAACTTGCCAGAAACTCAAAGGTGTAGAGTTCAAGCCTCTTATTGAACAGGGAGGCCGTTCTCTTCCTGATCGGCAAGATGCAGGATGTTGTGTCGGGCCCTTTCCCGCCTCTTAACGCTTAGAGGTGCTGCTGTAGCTGCGGAAAATTTTCAGAATGTTCAGCTGAAGCCGGGCTTGATCGACCAATACCCATCCACAGCTCAAGTCCATCATAGGAAGGACTTGAAGGAATCAAAAATATCTTTTGTCGGCCTGGCTGAAGAGAGATTGACGCTGCTGAGGTACGAAGCGATGCAAATGAGACAACACTGTGTCACAAAAGATTTACACTTGTAGAACATCGAAATGGCTAGACTTCGCTATAACAAACAGTCTCGAGCTTCACTTTCTTCCACTTTGCCCACGTTTGTGATAAAGTGCAGGAGCCGTTCGGCGACTGTTCTCACCCGTTTCATGTCAATTCGACCCCGCCAGTTAGCAGCAGAAAGTCGTCATCACCACCAATTCCATCCGATGTACAGTTTCGCCAATGCAGACGCAGAGCAATGCAGTCAAGATCGCATGCCATTTACCGAGATGACGATGTCATAGTCGGACCTGTTCTCTTGCTTTAGGATCGACCGGGCTTATGCAAGAAACTGTGGGTCGGACATGATGTGCATTCCCGTAACTTGGGTAACATCCGTTGTGCCGCGAACGTGGTACAGATTGTGTTGAAGAAGTATGTAGAGGTGACGATTTGTAGAAATATAAGGGCCTGTTGGGCCTGCTGTTGCGGTTGGTGAAGGCTGGTGGCTCTGCCTCGTGATCGAAGCCAAGATCCTGGGAACCAAATCCTAACAAAAGACAATTATTGGCAGTCGACAAGCCAAGACTATCCTCAATTCCTTGTCGTGAAAAGATGGCCATGACAGAGGCTGTACGTACACTGCTTTAGTATCACAGCTCATGAATATGGCTTCCGCATAACGCCGCATATGTTGTGTCGGGACCGGCCGAGGTTTCAATCCCGCATCGGCCCGCCACTTGAAGGCAGAGATGTGCAAATGTGAGAACAGCGAGCTGGGAGCCGCCTAATGGAGCGCTTTACTCTCTCTATCACTGATAACAACTGCGGGAGAGTTTGAAGAAATGTTGGGAGTAAGGATATATGTGCAGAATTCTTGCCGTCTCTTCCATTCTGGGCTTTCGAAAGATACGGCAGATACGGCAGATCAAGCAGCTCGTGATATCAGAGGGCGTCGACGGGAAATTGTTCCTGAACACTGCGTTCCTGCCGGCTTGGACTGCAGTAGATAGAGCCTCCTTGGTCTCACGGATGCATATGCAGTGAAGGCATCAAGCGTCCGTTCCCTTCCTTGTGTGCGCCACGCCTGTCCTTCCCTCCTCCTGGTGCACATGCGTCGCCGAAAAGCTGAGCTCGAGAATGCCACGATATTTCGGACATGATAGAGGAGATGAATGGGTTGAAGCGTATTTGGCACGGAAGCGCGAGCGTCTTCTCTTATCGGATGTTAGAAGCCAAGCAATGGAAGCAAGATGGAAAAGAATTGGAAGGGAAATGGAAAGGAAATGGAAAGGCTCCCGCTGCCGGTTCTCGTGGCTTTGGAGCTTCCCTTTTGGGATCGAAATTTATAGAGCTAGCACTTTTAGTGTGCGCTAGCCACTTTGGGATAGCCTTACCGAGTGAACGCCTAGCAATTCAACCTCATCCCATCATGCATCGAAACTGTCTGAGGTTGGCCATATCACAATCATCAATACCTGTCAAGTGTAGGTATTGGAAGATTGCAAAAGTATCTTTCGGCGGTCAAAGCGCCGATGCAACGGCTAGCCCCTGCTTTGAGTGCACAGTCAGATACGATACTGCAAGTCGAGCCTATCACCAGCATCTCCAGCGCCGGATACTCTGTCGCGTGTCACAAGAGGCGTAGCGAAAATTGACAGGGTCAAGAGCAGCTTCTTTCTTCTGTAGCGGAACCGAGGTCAAATCCAAGTGGAAGCACAAAGCCCTCCATTTCAAGAACTCCCCAGTACTGTTGTGGGATGGAGGGACAAGACTACTGCGAGTGCGTCGATCAGGATAGCCAGGACCCCCATCACTGTGCACCCACACTCCATTCCATTGTAGGGCTTTTTGTTGAAGATTCCATGAAAGTTTTTGCGAGCAAGAAAATTGATGGCGGCGGGACGAGACGAACTGTTCTGATTGCCCATGTGCAGTGAGGCGTTGATTGCTCGCTTATGCTATCTTTTGGCTGCTTCAGGTCCTTGGATGCCGGGTGGCTTGCCTGCACTGGCACATGCCACCCATATGTCATGCTACTGATTTGCCATGCCATGCAGGTTTCATGTAGCTGTGTCAAGGCAACTTTGTTCGCATCCCACGAAGTCGGTCCGGTCCACTTCTTCTTATGATCGGACGCTCCATCTAGCCTCCTCCACACATCTTGTAGATCTACATATCTGAAAGACCATCCTAACTTCCGAAATTTACAGTCCTAGCTCTGCTTCTGTTTGATTTCAAGTTCGTAAAGGCCGCGCAAACAAATTTCGTTTCACGGTCATCGCAAACACACGGCTCGGAGGACCCCGCTCATTCCATCCAGCCTATCTTCATCCACTTTGGAAAAGCATCGTGAGTGCAACGGCAAGGCTAGATAATACACGGGTTAGAGGAGGGAAACGTTGGTGATTATGGGTGATGGAATGCCATTTACGATTTACGATCTCCGCATATAACGCTTTGTGTCCTTGAGCAGAGGGGTGTCAAGTCCATTGTTTATCTACATAGTTTCAAGTACATAATACAACATCATGGGCTGGGTACGCACACAAGCTTTCTCCTCCAATCTCGTGCTGATGTGTCTTAGGTTGAGAGGACGAACATGGCTGTGGCAAAGAGCGTGGTGGGAAGACGCTTTCGACTCGAATATTCAGGACATAGACTCGAGAGGAAAGGAACGAGATTCTTGACGGAGGTGAGAGCTGGGCTTGCAACATTCTTTGCTATGGCGTATATCATTTCTGTAAATGCATCAATAACGGCAGGCAAGTATACCGGTCTCTTATCACAAGCACATATTGACCTGTAACAGCGAGTGGAGGAACATGTATCTGCGCTCCATCACCAGACATTCGCGATCCTTATTGTTTCAACACCACCACACCTCAAGGCACGGCCTATCAACAGTGCCAACAAGAGATCAACCGCGACCTTGTTACTGCAACAGCAGCCATATCAGCCCTCACCAGCTTCTCCATGGGCCTTTTCGCAAACATGCCAATCGCCCTTGCGCCAGGCATGGGACTCAATGCATACTTCACCTATCAAGTGGTCGGCACCAATGGTTCAGGTTCGGTTCCATACAGACTAGCTCTCACAGCTGTCTTCGTTGAAGGCCTCATATTCGTCGCGCTTTCCATCCTCGGCCTGAGACAATGGCTCGCACGAACAATTCCCACAAGTCTTAAAATCGCTGCTGGAGCAGGAATCGGCCTGTACCTTGCTCTCATAGGGCTCACCTACTCGGCAGGCATAGGCGCCATCTCAGGGTCGTACCCCGATCCGCTCACCATAGCAGGTTGTGTACAAGACGCAGAGCACTGGGACTCCGTAACAGGACAATGTATATCAGGACAGATGCGGAATCCAAAACTCTGGGTCGGAGTCTTCTGCGGCGGCATCTTCACAGCCTTCCTCATGATGTACCGCGTCAAAGGCGCCATCATAGCCGGCATCCTCTTCGTCTCCATCCTCTCCTGGCCCCGCAACACGTCAATAACCACCTTCCCACACACCGACGCCGGAAACAATGCCTTCGATTTCTTCAAAAAAGTCGTAACATTCCATCCAATACAACACACCCTCGGTGCCCAAGACTGGAACATAACCGGTGACAACGCCTCCCATTTCGCCTCCGCCCTCATAACATTCCTCTACGTCGATATCCTCGACTGCACCGGAACCCTATACTCTATGGCCCGTTTCTGCGGCGCCATTGACGAAGACACGCAGGACTTTGAAGGCTCCGCAGTTGCCTACATGATTGACGCCGCTGGTATCACAATCGGGTCTCTCTTCGGCTCACCTCCTGTGACTGCTTTTATAGAATCAGGAGCTGGTATATCAGAAGGTGGAGCTACGGGAATAACAGCCTGCGTCACTGGTCTCTGTTTCTTCATCTCTATATTCTTCGCTCCGATTTTTGCTTCTATACCCTCCTGGGCTACAGGCTGCACATTGATCCTCGTTGGAGCAATGATGGCTAGAGCTTGTACAGATATCAACTGGCGGTATATCGGCGATTCGGTCCCTGCTTTCCTCACTTTAGCAGTTATGCCGTTCACCTACTCCATTGCGTATGGATTGATTACCGGAATCGTAACATACATCATCCTCAATACCGGCGCCTATCTCATCGACAAGCTCTCCAGCGGTCGAATCATCCCCTACGACTACGAATCCAAAGACTACTGGACCTACAAAGTGCGTGGCGGTTTACTCCCGGGGTGGGTAAAGCGCGCGGCGCGCGGGAAACAGGATTTCTGGCGCGACTGGGACTTCGACGCAGAAGAATTAACCAGCAGAGATAGTTACGCGATGGCGAAAAAGAATGCTGATCGAGGGAGTGGCGTCAGTGAAGGGGCGATTGGACAAGCTGTTGCTGGAGTGCCTGGGGAGGAAATGCGGAATATGGATGGACCAGTCACGGGCGATACGACGTGGATGCCGGGACATGGAGGGTATAATAGGTATGGGTTTGGGAGCAAGACGGAGGTTTCGGTGGGACCTACTGAGACGGAGTTGGAGCATCCTGGGTCGCCGCCGAGGAGGTGAGGGAGGAATGCTTAGTAGTTGGAACAAGAATGGATGTCCGTACTTGACAAGTACATTAGAGCATGTGTCTGAGGCTTGGGGAGAACAGATACTCTGTAATCTCGAGTTCGGTCCTTGAAAAGATGGGTGGAGAGACACTCTGGTTGTCAGAATATGGCATGAGGACTTGGGATGACAAACAGACATTTTAGATCTGAATGTCGGAATGGCAGAAGCAGACATTCTGATGAGCACGGAGTTGTTGGATTTCGGGACTCTCAGTAATACCCCGGGATTTATGGATTGAGTAGACGATTAGGAACGGTAGAGAAAAAGGGTTAGGCTAATGTCTGTAATCTTCACGATCAATCACGAAATAATTCAATGCCTAATCACACCGGGGTGTGCTAGACTTCGAGATTCTTGATCGACATTCTCTAACGATGGCAGCTTCTAGGCTGACTATCCTAAGTTGTTGCACATTGCCATGCACTTCGGCGGGCGTTTTCAAGTACGAGTGACCCGCCTGTTGCTGGACCTTTGAGGTTATTGGTTTGGAGGGATTGCAGAGAGAGAGAAAGAGTTTTATTTCAGTCATAACACTGTCATTACTCCCCCGTATTCCTATAACCCATAATCCAATAACGCCACAGTCCTACAATTCCATGATTCCTTTATCCTTGTAATCCCATCAGCTTGCAATCCCATAAACTTATAATTCCGCAATCCCAACGTCAAAACGCCGGATACTCAGTCCTCCCTATTCATTGTCCCCGAGACTCTAGTACATCGGAGTTGGCCATGGAGCACCGGGCAGTTCGATCATGTGTTGAGTTGCTCCTGTACATCATCTGATGCCGGAAGGCTTTCTCCTCCAAATTGAAACCAATTGAGAGTGGACGAATACTGAGCGATTCTATTACAAATTTGGTGCCTATATTGGAGATTCGTCGATGGTATGCCTTCTGCACTAAGATAGATTACAATTGGAACAATCTCTACGTAGAGCTCGAACGGGGCCCGAGCGACAGTCTGCAATACGGCTAAGGAGAAGGTGAAATCGGTAGGTATGCCTGAGCGCTGCTCGCTGTCTTCCTCTACTGTCCATTCAACAGAGCTCTGTGGCAAACCATCGTGGCTTCTGACAGAACCTTGCATCATCATCAATGACCTATGCAGTGGAGTGGCCAGTGTCGCACATGTAGTGGTGACATTTAGCCTCCTGTTCGACGCACAGGATTGAGAATATATTATCATCGATCATCAGCATTGAAAGTAGTAGTCGACGACGTAACTCGCCTGGACAAAATTGCCATGTCAAAGACTCTCTCGAATACTTCCCCAGCACGGCTTTAGGAGAGAAATACGGAATCTTCCTGACGTTGACAGTGTCACGGTCTTTCCTCTGGTATGGTATAATCTTGATGCGTGCTGCTGATACACGAGTGAAGATATTACTCGCGGCATGGAATACGAAATTAATAGCCATCAAAACCATTTCGCCTCCGTCGACAGGAACGCTGCGTAAACACTTGAGATTGGCCGAAACGTAGAGTCCACCAGTCGGGTAGTGCCACTCATGCTCAAAGAGCGTAAGGTTGCTTCCGAGGGTTGCCTGGGTATCAGTGACGAGAGTTGGGTCGTCAGCTGGTTCGTCTGGATCTTCTTCACCATCATCATTGTGGCGTGTGTTTGTCGATTGTCCTTGATCTCGGGGTGCATTGGCGCTATTCTCGCCACTGTCATTGCCGCTGTTGCTCTCCTGGCCTGCTTGGGTGGTGACAAAGTGATTTGTATGAGTACCGCCACTTCCATTGATGAGAAGTCCATTGATAGAAGGGACATTCGCGCAATCCACAGATTTTCTCAAGCCGGGAAGTCCGAAGTAATTGCTATCGTTCTCAGCTTGGTGAGCACCTCTACGAGACAGAACTCGATGAGCTACGGGTAAAGTCCTGGGTTCGCGTGGACATTGTTCTGACACCAACAACGCTTGAGGATAAGTCAGAACGCCCTGCGGCAAAGTTCTACCTTCGCCTAGACATTTGCTTGTGTTTGGTGATGCTTGAGCAGTGGAGGCGTTTTTTTCAGCGGCCTTTGCCGGGCTGTTAGCTTCCATGGGTTTCTCATCAGCGTTAATAGGAGATGTTCGAGCAGCTGGGGGGCTTGGCTGTGAACCCGCGTCGCTCGAAGGTGAGGAAGGAGTCTTTGATTCGTCTTCCGAGCTCGAGGGAGTTACCACCTATGATATTAGCTAGATGCATTTCAGACACAGTGAAGGGACAGTACTAGCTCGTAGTGTTCGACCTTGGCCTTTCCCTTGTAGCAATGTCTCTGGACCGATGGGACATTGAGCGGTCCGGCATGCTCTTCAGGCACATGTACCCCTGCGTCGGGGGAGAATTGATTGGCTAGGACTAAGTTTGCCTGTAGCTCGGCTTGGTTTCTCAGCTTTCTGGCTGCCTTCCTGCTCAAAGTGCCGGGCATGATGGCGACTTTGTATGTTCTTGTGCAAATATGAAATGATACAATTGTCTGTTCTGTGCTGGATGATGCTGCTGCTGAGAATAACCAAAATATTGATGAGAGAAAGAAGCTAGAATGGGAAATGAAATAACCATGGCTAACACTTTCCTTTAAGGAAGGAGCGACACTGGCGTTGCCAATTCAACGATCTCCAATGTCCCTTCCTTCTCAGGACACTTAAAGGACTATTTGTGAGGCTTGGAACTTTCTAACCCACTGAAAAATCCAGGTGCAAGAACAACGGAAACGAACAGTGGAGTGGCCAGGTTAATGTCCCCGGGATGGTGAGAACATCGTTGCGGGGGAGAACTGGAAGTTCCCATCATTAAGACTAAGGACAAGACATTTGACTCGTTTGCTGTCGAGGTATTCCTTCTCGCCATATTGATGTGTGGATAACTTCTTGTGGCATGATGATAGTACAGTAGGAGGGAGGTTCTGTTGGCCTCGTCAACGTCGTTGTCCAAGCCTCGGCTCTTCCCGTCCCATCAAGCGCACGGGCAAGCATCACCAGCTTCAAGCTCCTCCACCACCACATTCAAACCATCCACCACACAACCCCAAAATGTCGTCCTCCCTCCCCCTCGAAATCGCAGAAACAATCCAAACCGCCTCCATTAAACGCCACCCATCCCCCTCACACGATCTCAACCCATCCACCGCCGCCTCAGAAAAAGAGGCCGTCAAGCTTTCTCAATCCTCTCACGCCCCAGCATCTGAAACATCCCTCGACAAATACGCCTACGATGCCGAAGATGGAATCGATGCTTCGGAGGAAGAAGATATCCCATATTCGGTGTTGAAGCCTACTCTTAGACGGCAGAGCTTTGGGCCGTTGCCGGATTTGAGATTTGAGCAGAGTTATTTGGCTAGTATTGCGGGTGCGGATACCAGATGGAGGGTTGCGTATATTACGGTTAGGGATCAGGTATGTTTGCATATGCTCAATTGCAAAAGCTCGCTCTATTGGAAGGGATTTGTCGCTGATTCCATGTTTAGGTCTTCCTTCCCCTCGTCCAAGGAATGGTCTGGTCTCTCGCCTTACACGGCTGGAGATTCTGGAACAAAAATGCACAACTCAGCGGCAGCAGCGTCGGAGCGAAAGTGAGAAGATGGTGGTACAGAACCAACAATTGGAAAATGCCTGAAAGCATCGCCAAGGCAGGAGGGAATGAGAAGTTGGCAAAGGATGTTGGAGACGTGAGTTGGAGACTACACTCCGGTGGTGATGTATGGGCCTTTTGAGTGCTGATACATTGATATAGTATCACCAAAATCAGAACAGTAGCGATTGAACGAATTTTCTGGGTGTGAATTTTGGGCTCTAGGTGTTATGGGAAGATACAAGGAAATGACGAAAGGTCATCGCATGTTCAGGGCGTTCGGGTTCATCTTGTATAATACTGTATGTTGGGAAGCAGGCCCATAAGCCATGCATAAGAAGCTTCTGCAATCACATTTGGATATATCAAAAACACATCAGACAAATTGCTCTCCGTGGAAATCATGTCTTAGGGTACATTGCAATCCATGAGGTGAGAATCATCGCTGGCTTCATGTCTCAAGGACATCATGCCTACGATACGTGCTTTTACGCCCTAAAAACGCCATCTACCGATGCCTTTACACAGATACCGCCCGCTAGTTTTGGATAACTCAAAATCAAACAACCGTAAAACTCTGCCGTCTAAGAACCGGTGCCAACATCGATGGATGGCAGGAAAGTGGCAGGCTTCTCAGGGCTTCCACGAAAAGCAAGGGGTGATTTGACAGGCTGAGGAGATTTTGGTACCATGCCCATTGCGGGTGTAGAAACCTTCTCAACGTTGGCTGATGTGGATGCTGGTTGGATGTTCTCCTTGGTGTCGATGTTACCAGCGTGACTGCCGGTCTGACCGTTCACAGCCTTGGTCTGGTCGATACTTGAAGAGTTGGAGAAGAGTCCATTAGGCTTGGTCTCCTTATCCATCTCAGGTGAAAATCGAAGTTTGATCATAGTCTTTCGCTCAGGTGTTGGCGTCTTGACTGGAAGCTTAACGATCAACTTCTTCGGCTCGACATCCTCCATATCTTCGTCCTCGTTCTCGGAGACTTCG
>FJOG01000013.1:811221-879452 GCA_900073065.1 Phialocephala subalpina
TCCTGCTCATCGCCATCACTAGCCAGTGAGACATGGTCATCCTCTTCTTCATCGTCGCCGTAGTCTTGCTCGCTTGCATCCTCTTCCTCATCACTGGTCATCTCATCGACATTGTTATAGCCTTCGATATGACGGCCGCCCTTGGCCTTGGGATATCCGTTAGTGCCTTGATTGACAGCTGCTGCTCGTCGGGGCCGTCCGCCAGCTCCAATCTCATTCTCAGGCTCTTCACTCGTTCCTTCATAGCCACTAGCTGCAGTAGCAAGAGCACCACTCAACATGCTCTCACCATAATCACCACCCTGACGCGGCTTGACCTGGCGACCGCTAAGTGTGATCGTTGGCCCAGTGTGTTCGACTGGCGTATGGGTGCCAGTATTACGAGTGGAGCGACGAGTTGTGGTGGCATCAGAGTAGATATCCTCTCCATCCTCGTCTGAGTAAGTGTACTTTATACGCTTGCCCCTAGTTCGTCCTTCGTACATTGAAGCACCATATTCTGGACGCTTGAACTGTTGCTTTCTGATTGCGCGGTATTCGCGGCGCTTGCGTTTCTAGAATAAAGTCAGCGGGGAAGTCCTGCTATCGATTAACGAGACATACCTCTTCTGTAGCCTCGAATCGAGGGATTGCCGAAATCATCTTGGCGCTCAAGACTCTGGCCTTCTGTCCTGCGTCTTCCTTGCTGAGCTTCTCGGCGAGGCCCTTCAACTCATCTATATCGCTTGCCACGCTCCACCATGTTCGCTTCACACCCATATAGTTGCTTTCTCTGTATACCCTGAAATGCGTATCATCGAGGCCTTCGATAAGATAGTATCGTCGCTTGTCGCTGTCAGAGCCCCATGGCTGGACGGAGAGTGGTTGGTTGAGGTCGTCTTCGTGGCGACTCTGTTTGTAGGAGGATTGGATCATGGCTTTGATGGTGTCGGAGGAGGATAGCGACCAAAGAATCAGAGCTCGCAGGAGCGTGAGCTATAGCTACAATTAGCAAAGATACATCGGTAAGATGGCAGGTGTATACACACTCGTTCGGTGGGTAGCATGCTGGTGAAAGTCGCACCGGCTGACAATGGACTCTTCCCCTCCCAATCCCTGGGCCATTGCGACTTGTGCGTTTGGACAGCATCTTCGAGTGCGCGACCGTAGTGTCCAGCTCTGCAGGCGGTAGAAGTCAGCATGTGCTAGGTGATGGTAGAGGTTGGACCGCAAAATAGGAAGGGGCTTACTTGACGTCTTGTTTTCGGTTGAGAAGCAGTCCAAGTAATGCGCAAAGCAAATGCTCAGCACCCTCTCCAGGGACCTGGTCAACTATATCTCGTTCGAGTTCTTGAGGGCCGAAATTGAAGAGCGACTTTGGAAATGCCTCAGTAAAGCGACTCCGAAACATAACAATCAACTGGGGCTTGCGCGTTAGCAAATGATTAAAGCACAGAACACGCGTTTTCTACGTGTCAAAACGTGAAGAACGCTAGGGCAATGGTGACTGCTTACTGCAATGTCCTGATTATCTGCCAGAACGAACTCATGTGGCGGAGATGGGTCGCGCTTTGGTCGTGGTGGTGACTCTGCCTTGGGTACAGCTTTCGGAGGTGCCTTCGAGAAGAATTTGAGGATTCCATTTTTCTTTTTCAATTGTAGTTCTTCCTCTACCTCAGAAGGGACGTCAGAAAGCTCCGAAGAATCGTCAGAACTCATTTTGGGTGTTGTGTTGAGTCGCAAGGTTGCTGGGTTTTTTTGGAGGTGGAGTTGTGGAGGATGGATGAAGTCAGAGGAAGCTTGAGCTTTGCCGACAAAAGCGCAGCGACAAGAAGGCTCATTGGCTCGGCCAGGCTAGTACGTTTATCACACACAATAGCAAGGAGACAATAGTGAATCTCAGAAGATCTTTAGGCGCGTTTCAATCTGATATATTGTCCCTGATCTCAAAGGTCATTTGTCCGGCCAAAACAGCTCGATACCACGCCATTATTTCACCTTGAATGCGTGCATTCAACATCAGAGCCTCCTTCCATATCGTGTAAGCCGCTCTCGGCAATCCCCCATCCCCAACTCCATCGATGACTTGCCGGCCAAAGGGAGAGACAAAATTTCCGACATTGTAACGCCGTGAATCGAAACAGATTTCGAGGTAGTGTCAATAGACGGTCGATGATATTGTAGGTGAGAATCGATGGTAGTTGCTTGTTCGCGAAATGCGGGTGTTGTGATGTGAGCAATGCGGTGCCGCGGGCACAACATGACTGCCAGCGCATCTCTCCAGCAGCCTCGCTTACCATTGCACCGGCCCAAACCAAGGAACTCACCCCAGGATTTGACACTATTGATGATCCTTCCAGACCTCCTTGTTCTGCGCGTGTTTCGCGCCACGCGGCGGACAACGCCAGAAGCCACGGCCGCGAAACTCGCGATAGCAAAGGAAGAATGAGACCTTCAGTGGGGGTAATGACAAAATGAACATGGACAAAATGAGAGACGCATTGATTGAAATGCATGTTCGTATGTTTTCGATGGGGGAAGTGTGAATACGTGTCGCCCAAATTGTTGAATCCGGGAAATGCTTGAGGCTTAAGCTGCCAAACCCCAACCCCAACACAACGCTGAACCGTCAGATCTCACAACATTCTCAAATGAAATCCACCATCATCACCACAACCATTCTCATTGATGCAATTGATGCGCTTCTCGCAAAGATCAAGATCGATCGGGGCTGGAGTTGGGAGACAGGGCATATGATCAAATCTCATCTAATGAAGACGAGAATGCTCAAACAGTTGAAGAAACCCCACAAGTCATGACTGAAGCCAAAACTGATGAGTTGCGTATTGCGATGGATGAAGTGCAGTCCAAAGAGGCAGATGAGCAACTTTGAACATCAACCTGGAATTCCGACGCGAAATCGAGTGTCTAGCAATTTTCTCTTTGACAAATAACAGAATGCAGTTGATGATGTTTGATGGAGAAATATCTAGCTATTCGTCGACGAAGTCAGAGACATTGAGATGATGAAGCTGGGCGTAGGTTTGCAAGTACGTTGATCCTAAATCTACGCTAGTCAATCAATTTTGAGTAGTGGCGCTGTAGCCTCAGGCACTCACACCGCTCTCGCTAATTCGGCACCACACACTAGATTTTCGAGATATCGCAACTTTCTTAACTTCTACGACGACGAAACTCCAGCAACCCCATCGACAACCGTCAAGATGGGAAGAGTTATTCGCAATCAGAGAAGTAGGCAGAGTCTGTTGAATCAACGAAGAATGACAAGCTAACGAAGAACAGAGGGTCGCGGATCCATCTTCACGTCGCACACCAGGTACGAAATATTCCCTCTTGCATCAACGACATCTTCCTCGAACGAGTTCAGCCTACGAATTACAACTAACACTCCTCTCTCTTAGACTCCGCCAAGGTGTTGCGCAATTTAGAACATTGGACTATGCTGAGAGCAAGGGATATATTCGAGGTGTTGTGAAGGAGATCATCCACGACCCAGGTCGCGGAGCTCCTCTCGCAAAGGTCGTCTTCCGTGATCCATACCGATTCAAGCTCCACACCGAACTGTTCATCGCGAACGAGGGCATGTACACTGGCCAATTCATCTACGCCGGAAAGAACGCTGCCTTGACCGTCGGAAACGTCCTCCCCCTCGCCTCCGTCCCTGAAGGAACTGTTGTCTCGAACGTTGAGGAGAAGCCAGGAGACCGTGGTGCGTTGGGAAGAACCTCTGGCAACTATGTCACCGTTATCGGACACAACCCTGAGGATGGCAAAACCCGTGTCAAGCTCCCATCTGGCGCCAAGAAGGTCATCAAGAGCAGCGCCCGTGGTATGATTGGTATCGTTGCGGGTGGTGGAAGAACCGACAAGCCCATGCTGAGTACGCATTTCTGGAACAAAATTCTCTATAAATACTGATGGATTATACAGAGGCATCTCGTGCTAAGCATAAGTTTGCTGTCAAGCGTAACTCCTGGCCCAAGACTCGTGGTGTTGCCATGAACCCCGTCGACCATCCTCACGGAGTATGTGTCCTCAATTTGGAGCGAAGGATTGAAGTGCTAACACAAAATAGGGTGGTAACCATCAACATATCGGTAAGGCCTCTACAATCTCGAGATACGCCGCCCAAGGTCAAAAGGCTGGTCTCATTGCTGCTCGGAGAACTGGTTTGCTGCGTGGTACCCAAAAGACCAAGGACTAAATTGCGTCTTGATTGGGATTGGGTTTTCATTGCTTCGGGATATGCTGGCTTCGCATTTATGTACCTTCGGAGGGAGCATTGCGAGGATGAATGAAAAAACATACTGCAATTGATTTCATGTACCATGGGTGATTATGAAGCGACCAGGAAACAAATGTGGCGTGACAGCTCGAGCCCGTAATGAAAGTAATCCAGCAGCATCTTCGTACTTTTCGTGAATATCAAGGAGAAAAGTGTGTAATTCACCTGCCCCAATCGCGTTGTCTTCTGCATACCTAATGCCGTTAGTTTTAGGTGTGGTAGCTCGCAACGTGCTCCCTTCTCGCATGAGAACAAGCTTCGTCAAAACCCCGCCAAAACTTCGCGCTCGATTTCTCACCGACCCCTCCATCGTCAACCGTCACCTCCTCCCTCTTCACCACAAATTCTTCCACACAACCACATTCAAAATGGCACCCAAGGAATATGCTCTCCTCTGCCTGGAGAACCCACTGCTTGGTAACTCATCTCTTTATTTCCTCAAAGCTCTTCGCAGCTCCAAGATTCTCCCCAAACCTTAACCGCACAGAAGTTTCACTAGCAGCTCAAGACCTCACACCTCTACCAATTATCCCAAACAAAACTAACAATTACCTCCAGATATCCAAGCCCAAGGCAATGCCGCCCTCCTCGAGAAATATGGCCTCAAGCCCAACGACGCCATCCTTGCTGAAGAAAAACATAAAGGCATCTACGAAGACCTCTTAAACAACTACTCCGCAAAGTTGATCGCCGGTGGCGGAGCCCAAAACACCGCCCGAGGTGCCCAATACATGCTCCCACCCAACAGCGTCGTCTTTCTCGGCGGTGTCGGCGACGACAAATACGCTGCTATCCTGCACGATGCTGTCAAAGCAGCTGGTCTCCGAGTCGAGTACCGAGTCGACAAGGTGCAGCCAACTGGTCGATGTGGTGTCGTTATTACGGATCATAATCGCTCGATGTGTACGGATCTTGGGGCTGCGAATCATTATGATTTGGAGCATTTGAAGAGCCCGGAGGTGTGGAAGTTGGTTGAGGGTGCAACTCACTACTTCGTTGGAGGCTATCATTTGACTGTTTGCCCACCTGCTATTCAGGCTCTTGCTGAGGAGGCTGCGAAGAACGACAAGGTTTTCGTCTTCTCGCTTTCTGCTCCATTCATTCCCCAGTTCTTCAAGGATCCTCTTGATGCTTCTGCTCCGTACTGGGACTACGTTATCGGTAACGAGACTGAGGCGTTGGCTTATGCTGAGAGTCACGGATTGGAGACCAAGGATATCAAGGAGATTGCTAAGGCTTTGGCTGCGCTTCCAAAGAAGAACACCAAGCGGGAGAGAGTTGCGATCATCACTCAGGGAACCGATCCTACGATTGTCAGCGTGGGTGGAAAGGACGTTCAGGTGTTTGAGGTTCATCCTATTGAGAAGAGCTTGATTAACGACACAACCGGTGCCGGTGATGCCTTCGCTGCTGGCTTCACAGCTGGTCTTGTTGCTGGCGAGAGCCTCGCTCGATGCATTGATCAAGGTCAATGGTTGGCTAAGCTCAGTATTCAGGAGTTAGGTCCTTCGTAAGTTTCATCTTCCTTTTCTTATCACATTCAAGTCACATTGCATGGAAGACACGGTTGTTATGCATGATTCTGCCATTGTTCTGTCTCTGTCCTGCAGACAATGGTCTGAACCCCGAATGACGAGTCAATCAATTTGCGTCCCCCATCCCCAATCAAAATACAAACTAACGGAAACCCTCAACCCTGCAGATTCCCATTCCCGAAGCAGACCTACCAGCCCACGAGCCAGTAGATAGTCTGTTCCTTGTATGCACCAAAGATTTTAGACGGCGTTCAGGAGAGGAAAAGGTTTCAACAACGGAAGCGTCTAAAATCGGGAATGATTTAGCGCCCATATGATGAGATGACCCATATGATCCTCCACGATCACGCATAGAATAGCATGGCTTTAGAAATTAAAAGTCCCTTTGCCCTTGAGATCCTCTGACGCGTTCGTCGACTGACTGTGTTGTGTTTTGCGTGTAATGTGTGTGATGCTGACTCGTGTGATCCCCAGATGCACCTTCTCGTAAGGGTGAATAAAGGGTAAGACCGAAGTCTAATACTCGAGACCAGGCTAAGTATAATGACTGTGTTGACATACAATTGTACAGAGCATTCAGTAGTGACGGTCTTCAACCACCCTGTCTGCCAGGGGGAGTTTGGACGTATTGGGCCCAGCCGCCCGGTTGACTGCCGTTCCAGACCGAGGACTGGAGCATGGTAGTTCGGTCGAAGTCGCTGGCACCGGCATAATGTGTGGAGTTGCCATTACCGGTGTTGAAAGGATTGCCCTTTGAGTAATCTCCGTTGAGGCGATTATGAGGTTGTGGTGTATTGCCATACAGGCTGCTTGACTGCGTGAAATCAGAAGAGTATGGCATATATTGCTGAGCAAGAGATTCTTGGAGGATTTGATTGACAGGTTGCTGGAAAGAACCGGACGAGGGTCTTTGAGAACCTCTTCCCCAAGAACCAGATCCAGTCTTCGACGTAGAAAAGCCAGTAATTTCATCCAGAGCTTGAGCAGCAGTAAGACGATTCTCCCGGGTAGAAAGCGAAAGAGGGGAAAGCTCACGAGCAGTGCCTGGTCGGTTGGGACTAGTAGCTTGAAGTTCGTGGGCTTGAGGGGTGAAAGCCGAGTTGTACAAACCAGTCAAGCTTGGCAGCATCTTGGGAGTACTTTGAAGGCGAGGTTGAGCCTCGAAGCCATTTGACGCAATGGGAGCGAAGATCTCGTTGGCGGTCAGGCTGTGCATACCGTATGAGGTCTCATTGATGGCTGAGTGACCGTTGGAAGGTCGCTCGACAAGGTCCTCCACCATGCGAGACATAAAATTTTCCATGCTCTCGACACCTGACACGCTCTCATCTGGATTGGTATCATGATTGTTCCAGCCGGACATCTTCTCAGGGGAGAAGCTCGCAGTGGTTGGAGTGTGGGCTGCAATGGAGGACGTAGGCGGTTCGGGTTGTTGTGGACTAGCAAGGGGAACAGCGTCGTTGGTATAGGTGAAGCTATGTTGTCCGTTTGCCTCCTTCCACTTGATGGGGATGATCTCCTTAGACTCTAGACAGGCAGCAGTGAGGAGAATATCGCGGACTCGAGATAGCATCTCGACGTTTGGATGGTGACGTTCAACTCCAGGATCAGTTGAGCGCACCTTCGGGACGCCAGCATGATCGGTGAAGAGATCGCACTCAGGATAAAGGTATGATTTTCGCAGCGGCTCGAAGCCAACGGTCGTCTCATCCTCCTCTAGAAGGTAATTGACTCCAGGCAATTCTCCGGCAGGGAAAGCATTGAGCAACTTTGTAAGGACGATGGCATATGTGTTCCACATCTCCTTGCTCTGCATCTTGACGACTGGATTCCAGGCACATGCCGCCAGAACAACCTCCGCTCCTCCTGCAAGCCAAGTACTATACTGACGAAGAGCAGGCAAAACTCGGCGGGCGACAGCAGTGACCGTCTCGCGTGGCTTTTCGGGCTTAGTCTCATTCGCGGGAATATCCTCTCCACTGAGGTCTTGGTCGAGTTCTGGCGACAGAACTTGGAGGAGAACAAGTAACATCCTAACGTTGAACTCGAGACAGAAGACGTACGAATTCGTGGATTCAGCAGTGGCATCTTCACCTTCTTCTATAATCATGTCAATTCTGCATTTAGCGTGTGGTAGGGTTAGCTTACTAGACAGCCTATGGGCAGCGAATGATTCCGCAGCAATGCTGATGATGACAGTCTTCTCGAGGACATCTCCAAAAGATTGTTCCTTCAGGAGTATGGCCAAACGAGATAGAACCTCCTTCTCAAGTTCCTGACGAGTAGAGAACTCCTGTCCTTCATGGAACCTGGCATGGAGGAGAACGAACCACCAGACGAGTGTCGTCAAGCTATCGCTCTTGCCTGCAAGACGCTTCTGCTGCCTGATCTTCTTAAATTCGATCTCGAGATTCCCCTCAGCAAGAGGATGAGGCTCTTTCACAGCAATAGCTCGGAACAGGTGATAGACGGCATCCAGATGATTACCGTCAGCGAGAGCGATTACAGCCATCTGATTATGGGCGCTACCTTTGTCAGGACAGAGGTCATTGGCTAAGGAGTAATAAGCCATAGCGGAATCCCAGCTTCGGTCCTTGGTTCTAATCTGATTGCGGTATCGAGATAGATCGCCGAGGCGTAGGAGAGTGGAATGACAGGATGCCTCAATCATACCCTCAACCTCAGGAGTGACACGGACTCGTTCATCCACGGAGAGAGTTTCCAATGACAGTCGGTGGGCAATTCGGCGGAGATTACGCATACCGGCGAAGTGGGATGCAAGTCTTTGGATGTATCCTTTGTAGAAATGTTGGCTGGTCTTCAGGAAATCGACGTAGTGTTTCTCCAACTTGCGACGCTCGACAACCTGTTGCTTCTTGTCTGGCTTCTTGAACCCATCCACCATCTTTCGGTAGCGGTTATTGATCAAGACATGGGCGTCCCATAGCTTTTGTCCAACTCGTGCAGTCGTAGCGTATTCAAAGTCGAGAAAGATCGTGGCCTCACAAGCAACGCGGAGTCTACTAAAGTCAGCGTTCTGAAGCGGTCGATAGGATACATGACTGACTGTTTAATGAGGTCCTCGATCTCTTCGTACAAAGGGAATGCTTGTCCGCTCATCAGAGCTCTCAGCGCGGCCTCTACCTGCTGCGCATATCTGGAGAGATTGTCAGCCTGGCGCATAACAGAACTTGACGGCGGACGACTTACCTCCATTTTTGCTGCACCGGAGAAGCCATTGCTTCGTCGATGGCGTATTGTAATGTGTATTCGACCGCACGGTCGACCGCCTTGTTAGATTTGTGCGTGTCGGTCCGCAACAAATCCAGGATTGTGAATGCGATCCATAGATGATTGTTTCGAAATCGAGCCTTCAAAAAAGTGGCTGTTCGCGGACAAAGGGCGCTAGCGGAACCTCGTTGATTTCAATTAGGACCAAAGTGGAAGTGGTGAATATTTTGCGAAGGACCAACAAAGGTCCTACGCTCGAAAAATACGGATGATGACACTTTGGATGGGATGGTCGCAGAGGCTCAGAGGAAAGCCCACCATGATGAGAGGGCGGGATCGTCAAAAACGAGTTGTCACTAGGCGCCCCTGCAGTCCGAGCTTGGCATTTCGCATCACACGAGGCTGAAGTGGCTTTGACAAGGCTACATAATCGTTTTTGATTGTCACGGCAAATGACAACGAGCACCCGAGTGGAAATCTTTTAACTATTGGCTTTGAGAGAATTGTGGAATTTGCTTGTCAAATTCTTATCACTTTTCTCCGATAATTTTCACAAATTACCCCTCAAATTGTAGCTTCAAAAGAAGGGACATTCCACCACCCCTCAATTAAGCGATAGGGATCACTGCCTTCGACATTACTGCAACTCTTGAATTTAGTAGGCGTAGCAACACCAACTTCTCTCACACTATTCCAAGCACCACACCAGACCACGAGATCCATGCCGCAGTTGATATATTAGCAGGTCAGGCCAAGTTTTCCTCTAACAAGTCCTCATCTACCCCACGCGTTCAGCAGCACAAAAACAAAGATGGCTAAACGCTCAAGAGAAGACTTCGAGCCTTCATCCCCAGAGTCAGGAAAAACAGGAGAGGCTCCAGCTTCTGCTCGGACAATCATACATCGTTCAGTCCTCGATGCGCCTGCACCGTCGCCGAAAATCCAGCACCTAGACAAAGAGAGCGGTGAGGCTGTTCAAATCACGGAAATGCGATGCTCTCTCCCTCCACATCGAGGGACTCTTACGTTCGCTACCTACGAAGAATACGATGTTCATTATGCCAAGACGCATATCAATCGATGTCTCGAATGCAGGAAGAACTTTCCAACGGAGCATTTCTTGAATCTGCACATCGAGGAGAATCATGATTCTTTGGTCAGTGTGAGGAGGGATAGGGGAGAGAGGACTGTCAGTACCGACCTACTCTTTAAAGGCCACCAGATGCTGACCTGTTCCAAATAGTATGCGTGTTTCGTGGAGGATTGTGATCGAAAATGTTCAACACCACAGAAACGCAAAATGCACCTCATCGACAAACACATGTTTCCCAAGGACTATGACTTCTTTGTGGTCAATGATGGAATCGACCGTCGAAGCTCCATGTTACGAGCCGGCAAGCATCGAAGACGGAGTTCAGCAGCTCAGCACATGACGGAAATTGAGGACAGAACAAGGCGACGCAACTCTACTCGAGACCCTACCAGTGCAACGCAGGAGACCGACGAAACGGAGGGTAGCAAGGATGGCCAGGATAGCCCAGAGACGAGCACTATGCTAACCCCACCAAGTTCTCAAGGAGACGCAGATATGGATGGCTTGTCCGGAGCTATGTCCGCATTGAAGTTCGTGCCTTCGAGTGTCAGATTTGGTCGTGGAAACAAAGGAAAGGCCTTCAGCAGGAGCTGATATGAGTTACGAGGTTACGAGTGATAATCTTCAAGATATACCCTTATGACCAAACCAAAAATCAACGGAGTTTGGGACATTCACCGGGAAATGAATTGCAAAACGATGCTATGCATTGGGTATCTGTTTCCGGACCATCTATGAAACTCCCTAACTCCGCCTTTTCATGTACAAGTGGACTTTTTTCTTTATGTTCATCGGATCCCTCACTCAAAAGATCCCCATACGCGTTCCCCACCCGTTGTCCCTCGGGTTGATTATGATCTGATATGGGAATGGATTCTGGTCGATAGTGGTGATCGGTGGAATATGGTCCTTATGAGTGTTCACTGTCGTAACAATCCTCATAGCTGCTTTCAACAGCATGGCCTCCATAGCTTTCCTTACCTTCGCTCGTTCTGCAACATAAATATATCAGCACCTTCTCACGCAAAAATGCCTTCAAGATGCATACCGCTCTCTGTCCGTGGGGTTGCAAGTGTAACATCCAGCGTCCACCGCTCCCAGCATACCTCCTCCTCCCCTTTCGTAAACCACGCCTTCTTCCTCTTCTTCTCAAAGAACTCTACTGCCATCAAACCCCTCACCCCCGTATTCCGCATACCCATATCCGAACTCGTATCCAGCTGTCGGACCAGCGCAGCCGTTCTCTGTTCGATCATAGTTTCGAGCTCTGCTTCCTCAACAAATGGCAGACAAAGATCAAGAACATCTCTAGTTCTCGGTCGTAACGAAGGAAAGAATCGGTGAAAGAATATCGTGTGAAGAATGCCTTTTGCACCATCGTCAGCACAAGCTCAACGCATTTCCTTCCCCGCCCCCTTCAAAGACGATTTGCGAGACTCGGAAATTACCTCTCACGACATCTTTGACACAAGACTGATCAGCGAAGACCTCGATAATGTACTCTGGTGGTCTGCGCTGTTCCATTGCCACGTAGCTCTCGAGCATTTATTCGTCGTGAAAAGTAAAGGTTGAATGAGGAGATCTAGCTTTGTGCGCGATAATGGAGGGGTAGATTTTATGCATGAGATGTTGACAAAAGGTGTCTTATCGGTGCTAGATCCACCTTTCTCGCCACTCTTTGCACTTTGTCCTCCGTGACCTGGGTCGTTTTGGCGGTCGGACATTTGACTTTCCCCAGCCGAGGTCCTCGTCAAGGGGCCGGGTGCGCGTGAGCCTCGTACTCCTCAACCCAGCTTTTTTGCATCATCTTGTTCGCAATCCTCCCAGACATTCTCATACGCGGCATGTTATTGTATTTATGTACTAAAGAAAAGCCATGATTTCCGCCTCGAGGAGATGGCTGAGAAGGAATAGAACGCCTATTGCCATTGGATTCGGGTTGGTGGGCGCGGGTTATGTAGCTACCCAATATGTGTTGGGAAAGATCTCTGATGCGCGTGCGCGCATGAGCAGCGATCGCATAGCTCGAGAGAAGTACGCATACCGGATATCTGCTTTATCGAGCTTAAGCTGATTAAAATATCTCAGTCTGCGACGGAGATTCGAGCAAAATCAAGAAGATTGCACCTTCACGGTCCTAGCCCTGCTTCCCACAGCTACGGACAATATTATGGGAGAATTGGAGACGGAGAGGATAACTTTCGAACTGCAGCAGCAGAAGGCAGCAAAGTTGGCAAGGAATGGCGAAGGTCATCCTTCAGAATTGGGTTCTAGCCCGCCGAGTGTGACGGATGATGATGGGAGGAGTATGGCCAGCCTGCATAGTGAGAATGGAATGCATGTGAGCAAGTTGATGGGTCTGCCAACTCCTTCAGAAGCTGGAGAAGGATCCCAGGATGGAGGACACCAAGTCCAGAAGTCAAAGAAGACCAAGCTTCAGCTGTGGAATGACTTGAAGATCAGCTGTAGGTCGGACTTTGGATGCTCAAGGTTCCTATTCTGACTCGTCTGTAGCTATCACTCGAGCCTTCACTCTCATCTATACACTGGCCTTGCTCACGCTTCTCACTCGAATACAACTCAACCTGCTCGGCCGACGAAGCTATCTTTCAAGTGTTGTATCGCTAGCAACAGGAGGAATGGAACAATCGACGATCAGCTTGGAGAACCACGACGACGATAACCCCGACCAGGCATACGGCAATGATTTCGAGACCAACAGGAAATACCTGACGTTCAGCTGGTGGCTTCTGCATAGGGGGTGGAGAGAGGTTATGCTCAAGGTCGAAGCTGCTGTGAAAGAAGTCTTCGGCACTTTGAGCATAAGAGACGACGTATCAATGCAGAAGTTCTCAGAGTTGACTTTAGAAGTCCGGAAGAAGGTCGAGGGTGCCACAGAAGCCGAGAGAAAGGAGGGCAAGTGGCTGCAATACCTGCTTCCACCACGAGAGCAGGAGGATTTCGTGCTTACAGAGTCTGGGATGACAGCGGAAGCGCCTCCTTCTAGTTCTGTGTCCATTTCATCTTCGAGCGCTACTCCTCTAAGACGGCTATTAGACGAGACTTCGGATCTCATCGAATCGCCACCTTTCTCGCATGTCTTGACACTGCTTCTGGATGCCGGATACTCGACTCTGGTGGACCAGAAAATCGCCCAGCAAGTATACAAAATTCCACTAACTTCGGATGTACCTGATCTGAATGCTCCTCGAATAACTGAGATTGTGGACGTCAAGCCTGTCAAGCTACCGATTGTCCTAGCACTTTTGACGAGACAAGCTCATTCCATTGGCAATGGTGTACCGAATGAGTATCTCCAGGCTATGGAACAGGTCCGTGACCTGGAAGCTTTTGCTGCAGTTGTCTATTCAAGCAACTGGGAGAACGAAATCAGCCCGATGACCGAGGAAAGCGCGGTCCTTGTTCCAAAGGAGACAGTGGTGTCAGATATCACTGGCCTAATTATTCCAGCGGAAGCAAGTGAAGCTGGACAAGAGAGTATAATAGATGTTGGGACTGCAAGCACGTTCGAGAGTGCTTGGGGAAAGGCCGTTGATACTACCGAGAAAGGGAAGATAGCTTGAAGGTAAGATTACATATAAATAGGGAGTTCTGGTCTGGTAGGGTAATGAACGGTATGGGAGGAAGAAATGGATGGGATTTCTGCTCAGCGGACTATGGTGGGAAATGTAAGATACCAAGTAATGTCACATGGAGCCATGGAGATCATCATAAGAGCGCAAGCAATTGTGGCAACGTTATCGTTGTCCGTGATCCTGAAGGCGTTCATCCGTTGAAGAGTGACTATGGGCAAGTAGGACATTTTAGAAGTTTCAAATGTGCCTACAATCCTGGAATATCTAACTAATTCCGCTTTGAGATTCCGCTCCGCTAGACTTCGCTCCGCTAGACTTGGCCACACTCCGATTCGAGGCATGGCTGTTGTGCGGCGTGTGGGACATTGGGTTTTACCCAACCACTTCCGTAACGAATTACTTCTATGAAGTTGACAGCGGCCATGCCACTGTAGCGCCTGTATCCCGTGGATCTCATGCTTCCCACCCCAGAACGCCTACAATGCAACTTTGAACGCCATGCCATGCCATACATTGCTCCTTAGCACTCATATCTCATCAAACTCCACGCCAGCTGTCCATTTCAGATTCCACTTCATAGAACTCCTTTTACGAACTGGTCCAACGCCAACTCAAACAGCTCATTCGCAACCCCCTCCCCGCCAGGGTGTTCCACTGGACTTAATGGATTCTTGACCACTATTCCACTCATCAGCATCAACTCCCAATTGCCCTTCTGCCAAGTCAAAACTCACCAAACTCCACATACAGATTAACATAAATCTGATGCAACACATTCCTCATATTCAACGTCTGCGTATCCGTCAACATCACAAATTTGATGCTCGACGGCGTCTCATAATAATGCAGCTTATACTGTCCCGTCCTATAGCTAATAAAGCTATCCTCCGGACCTCCTAACTTTCGAACCATGTTTCGTAACGAGAAGATGGTACCGAAAATGAGCTTGGCGTCATCTTGTGCAGACAGACGGGTAGAGCGTCGGGGAGGATGGAGTTCGTTGGTAGGTGCGAGAGTTATCGGTGCGGATGAGGTGCTGGATGTTGATATTGGGCGTGAGGGAGGAGGGCCGGAGGAGATGGGTCGGTCGGGTTGTCGTGCCCAGAGGCGGGAGTAGATGCATTCCGCTGGGTTAGATTAGCTTGAAGTCTTGCCTAGTTGTGCTGGAGAAGAGACCATACTATGCCGGTCAAAAATGTAGAAACTGTAAACCACCATCTTGAATTGCGTGTTTCCTCTTTCTGCACGAGGCTCGGCTCGTAAACTCTCACACAAGTCCCCAAAGCGTCGGGAACGCAAGGCTCAAAACAAGCTTTCGCTGACTAAAACTACCCTGCATCCAATCATACCACCACCTAGTGCAACAAACCAACTCAACTGCCAGCCTCACATCCTTCGATTGTCCTTGTCCTTTCTCGACCATTTAGCAGAAAATGCAGCGCAGAAAGAATAGTAAGGACGATCAGGAGTTGAATTCTGAAGCTATTGTGGGAGGATGTGAGCCCAGTCATGCCGGAGATATAAGTCAGAAGGAGAGCGAGGCGGGGATTCTGCCTTCACATGGTAGTTATGATTTTCCCCTCCATGGGATGGCAGTTGGCTCGAGCTTCAGCTCTAATTGCTTGCATATAGGTATCTCGCTCGATGTACCGGGTGATACGAATAGTGGCAGACCGCCCATCATACAACACCTGTATGTACTTGCTATCTAAGGTGGAGAGCATGCGCTGATAATGACTGAAGCTCAACCCCCGCATACCAGAGCCCCCTAAGACATCATCGCCGCACGCCGTCCAAACATCGAGAAGTGAAGGAGACGCTCAATGCAAGGTCCGAATATACGAACAACGAGGACGATGGGAAGGGTGAACACCATATCAACCAATACATAATCAAGGATGAAATTGGACGAGGATCTTTTGGCGCGGTACATCTGGCTGTCGACCAATATGGGACTGAATATGTGAGCATATGGTCATCATACTAGGGGGATAAGACTGATCAATGGCTTTTAGGCCGTCAAAGAGTTCTCGAAATCGAGACTAAGGAAACGAGCCCAGTCGAACATCCTCAGGAGACCACATGGCTACCGAAGACCGGGACATTTGGCTGCGGGACAGGGCTTTAATGCCCCTTTACATCGACATTCTGCTTCGGATGTACATGATAGTGAGGAGGCCGGTAATCCGTTGTACCTGATCAAGGAGGAAATTGCTATCATGAAGAAGCTCAATCATCCGAATCTAGTGTCCTTGATTGAGGTCTTGGATGATCCCGAGGAAGACTCTTTATACATGGTGTTGGAGATGTGTAAGAAAGGAGTTGTAATGAAGGTTGGTCTTGGTGAACAGTCGGATCCCTATGATATCGAAAGATGCCGCTATTGGTTTAGAGACTTGATTTTAGGGATCGAGTATCGTGAGCTTCAACCTCATGCTGGAATGACAACGCACTGACTCTTAATAGTCCATGCCCAAGGTGTTGTGCACCGAGATATCAAACCAGATAACTTACTTCTCACCGAGGATGACGTTCTCAAGATTGTGGACTTCGGGGTATCTGAAATGTTTGAGAAAGCCTCGGACATGATGACCGCCAAATCGGCTGGATCACCGGCTTTCTTACCACCAGAGCTCTGTGTCACCAAGCATGGCAACATCTCTGGCAAAGCTGCTGACATCTGGTCTATGGGTGTCTCATTGTACAGCCTAAGATTTGGTCACATCCCTTTCGAACGGACTGGAGTACTGGAACTATACGAATGTATCAAGGCCGACGAGCCGAAAATCGAGGCAGAGAATGAACCAGAGTTTTGTGATCTGATGAGAAAGCTGCTAGAGAAAGATCCTAAAAAGAGAATCACGATGGCCGAGTTACGAGTAAGTATAAGGATCTGATGAGTCTGGTCATGCTAATGTTGGTCAGGTACATCCATGGGTTACCAAGAACGGGACTGACCCCTTATTATCTGCCGAAGAGAACATAGCAGACCTCGTGGAGCCACCGAGCGAAATCGAAGTCAATCACGCTATTACGGCGAAACTCAGAAACCTGATTGTTATGGTCCGTGATGCAATTTCAACTTCAGAGTCATTTGTGGATCGGATCAATACTAATACCTCGAAGATGAAAGCAGTGCAGAAGTTCAAGAACAAGTTAGATGTGAAGCGACCAGCGGCATTATCGGGTGTTTTGGGCCAAGGAATCCGTACTCTCACTTCGACAAGTCTGGACGGACACGCTGTACCTGTTCTTCAGAGATCCAAGAGCGCGGATCTAGAGGAACGAAAGCCGGTCGAGACAGCACTAGCAGCAGAAGGCGTCCACCATGATCTCAGCGCACCAGATGCAAACCAACTTCGACCAATGTCCAACAGAGTCGACACAAGCACCACCATCATACAGTCAGAACAGAGCGAATCCTCCTCTTCAACCCCCAAAAAGCAAAGCACAGACGATGTCACCTCCCCCACCCCGCCAATCCCCATAGTCCACCGACAAGAATCCGGCGGCGAAAAAGGCCACGCCCACGACCCATTAGACGGACAACCCCTCTTCCTCGGTATCGGAACCGGCCTCGTTGACGGCGACTCACTCTCCCCACCTTCCCCCGACATCGTAGCCGAATCCCCTACCGCAGCAGACTTCAACATCTACGACACCGCCTACCAAGAAGAAGTAGAGCGTATCCGAGCCGCGCAAGGACGTCAAGCTACCGTCTACTTAACCCGAAGAGTAGATGAGAAAAAAGAATATAAGGCGGATGAGAATATGTTAGATGCTCCTAGTACGGCACAGGTTAAGGAGAGTTTACCGCACCAGGGGTTTAAGGGATTGCTTGATAAGGCGAGGGAGAAGAGTGAGGATGGACATGAGGCTGCGAAGGAGGAGTTGAAGGAAAAGCTGGCGGCAGTTGGGACAAGTAGTGCGGGGATGAGGTTTAGCGATATTGCGAGTAGGGCAATGGAGAATACGAGGTCGTTTGCTGGGAGAAGCGTGGAAACTTTCGATGGTTTGAGGGGAAAGGGAGGGACTTCAGAAAGTGGCAAGAAGTAGGTGGTGTTGTGATTTTCTGTACACGATAATTATGGACGGACTTGGGATGAATGGGCTGGGATAGGAAAATGGGCGCAGTACAGCAAAGCGAGCGTTGCATCTTGGCGACATGGAGTAGAGGAGTCTAACACTGTTGAAGCGAGGATTCATCTAGAATATGATGAGATGAGGTGAGAGTATGAATGTACATTTCATGCTTGGTGAATATGATACATTTCGAAATAACTGGCTATTTCGTACTTTTACAAGGTTTTGTACAAAGTACAGACATTTTGTCTGTCCTTATTTCAGATTTTGCTGGATGCTTTCCTGAGACGGACATCTTGATTCTCAGAATGTCCCAGTTGAAGACAGACACCTTGGTTTTCGTTTTGTAATGTCCCAGGCATTCCCAGATATTCGGAGTGGAGATTTTGGTCTGGCCAAGTGGTTTGTTGGCCATCCAGCCAAAATTCTTCGACTTGAGAATGTTCAGCTGTTGATCGGACATTGCAGGAGATTTTTGCGGATACGTCTTTCTCTGTTTTGAGAAATGTGCCGTAGATAACAGGTTCATCTAAACATGTCTCATGTCTTCTAACTCCTTTTATCCCCGTGTCGTTCACCACCCAAGCCGCTCATCTTGATCCGCATCTCTACTGTACTTGCGCTTATTAATTACAGCTATCTCAGCTGCTGTATACCCATATGCGTTTCTGACCTCCGCGTCCTGCTCTCGCTGAATATGATTTTCATATTCTATATAGTTTTTGCGTTCTGAAGGAGTCGGTGCTGGTTCTAATTTCCGTTCTGGGATTTCGTGGCTGAGGTTGCTTTTCTTCTCCGACGGTCCAGTGGGAGTAAATGGCGGTTCTGGGTTTGGTTCTCGGTTAGAGTTGCGTTCTGTCCCAGATTGTGTAATGGGTTCTGGTTCTAGTTCTAAGTCCGAGTTCATCGGAGATCGTGTAATGAGGGTTGATTCTGGTTTTAGATTTGGCTCTTGTTTCAAGATGCTCTTCATCTCAAGAGAGTCAGTGGGAAGTCGATTGAGAACTCGCTGTTCCAGGTCGGGATTCGGTTTTGAGCGCTTTATATCGAAGGACTTGACGGGAGTGTGGCGCTTTCGCAAACTCGGATTCGGATCGTTCTTCATGTCCATAGGGTTAACGGAAGCGTATTTAACGAGAGTGTAGCCCTGTTCCACGCTCGGGTCTGATTCCTCAATTTCCGGGCCAACTTCAGCTGTTGCTTTGACAGCCAAACCTCCTGCTGGACCTTCAATCCAGACGTCGAATTTATTGGGGCTTTCTGGCCGTCTCCTTGTACATATCTTCATCTTTTCGTCTGCATATAGAGGCGCGAGATTTCTGTAGTCGAAACGGTATATCGTCTCCTTTTTCTCGTGATCGAGTTGTGATCTTAGGACCTGGAGCATGAGGACCTGGGTGAGTGGTCCATGTACCAAGAGGTTCCGATGTCCTTCTACTTCTCGAGCGTATTGTCGGTCCAGATGTATGCGGTGGGCGTTGAATGTGAGGGCCGAAAATCGAAACAGGAGATGTGCTGTTGGAGTAAGGGCTTGTTTAAAGTCGGGTTCGTATGGCGCTGCATTATAGTATCAGAAAGGTCTAAATCAGAGGAGACGAACTTACCTTTGATGATTCTCGGTTCAGCTTCCAGACTTTGCCTCAATTCCTCGTCCGTCTTTGTCCGCATGAACACCAATGTCTTCTTCTCCTCCAGTGCCAATCTGCCCAGCTTTCCCTCTTTGAGATTTGTCCCCTCCAAGGTCCTCAGATCAGGTGGCCAACGTTGTGTTGCCAAATTCCTTCTGATGCCCAACGCAACACCCATAGCAGCCTTCCTGCTCACAGTAACGAAGATCTTCTCTTCGCCCTCCTTTCCTTTGACCTGTACGTTCTCGATATCCTCTTGTAAGATCCCGAGGTACCCATTTTTCATCATCCATTTTCCTTCGTGGTTGAATATCAAGCTTCCACCTCCCCAAAGCCGCTTCTCGAACGGCCACCCTGGAGAGTGTGCCCTGTCTGTGCCATCAGAGAGGAGGTGGCCTTCTTCGTATGCAGGATTGAAATAAACTTGGTGGTATCCTGGAGGGAGATGAAGCTTCGGAATGGCGGCATTGAACCTGGAGGGTAGTTTCGATAGTAGGATTGTTTTCTGTAAATACTTTTCCAACGTCTTCGTAAGGTGGTTAGCGACAGTTAGGTCGAGGCTGTCCCATTGTGTCTTTGTCTTCCGCGACGTAAGCGACTCATATAGAGAAGTCTCGAGCTTTGCAACTGGTTCAAGAGCCGCTATGTCTGAGATCCTTGAACTACAAACATGTCGGAGAACGGAGTTGACAGAGGGTGGCTTCATAGGGCTCGAACTATCATCTGTACATAGTAGAAGCAATGGGTGAGGAGAGGCTGTTGCAAATTGATTCTGTACAGTAACTTCATTTGTTGTTGATGCTTGAAGTTTCCTGGAGATGAACCGGGAATTGTATCCTCGGCCAGGGGTTATTATCGGTTTCTTATCAGCTGCCGATTGCGGAGCTAATCCAAGCTGTGCTTCCCAGCCTTCGCTTCATCTCTTATTATCCACGCAGCATTTCTCATAACACTTTCTTAGGCATTGTTGGACACTACAATGTCCCGTAAATGCTTGGACATCGGAGACTTCTTCGCTCATATATTTCATCGAACCAACTTATCATCCCAACTACCCAACCATCTCCAGCTCTGAACGTAATCTCCCAGCGCATCCAACGTTCTCTTCACCCTACCGCTATCATCATGCATCTTGCTTCCCTCGAACTCGAGAAAGAAAATGTACTGGAAAGGAACAACCTTGGTAGGCCGACTGTTAATACTCGTCAGATTCAGACCATATATCTGGAAGCAATGAAGCACAGATGCCAATGCCCCGGGCGTACTGTGGTCAACTGTGAAGGAGATTAAGCTCTTTGCTTTACGTCCTGATCCTGCATCTACGTCAACGCCTTTCTTCAGGATGAAGAATCTGGTCGTGTTGTCTTCTCGGTCTTCGATACCCTTTGCCAGAATATCGACATCGTGGACTTCTGCAGCAAGGCTACTCGCAATAGCTGCACTTGTGCCTGTTGTATCCTCCTTCACCATCTCCGCCGCTCGACTCGTGGAACTAACATCGATCCGCTCTACACCTTTCAGATATGCCTGCAGGAATGTTTCGCATTGTCCGAAAGCCTGAGGGTGGCTATAGAGACGCTTGACGTGCTTGAGACTGTGCAATGGCGATGTTCGTGGCTTCAGAGGACTCGGAGCTGACAAGGTAGGAGTACAAGCGCCGGACATGTCTGGAGAGTCGGTGGATTGTCGACGAGATTTCTTGCCCAGCACACAGTGCCTTACATCGAGGTAAGCTTCGCCGCAGACATGAATATCTGGAAACCGTTTGTGCCGATCTGCGAGGAGCTCGAGGGTGAAGATCACAGCTCCGTTAGTGGAGTTCTCGAAGGGTACAACGCCCAATGCTGATTCTCCGGACTGAACAGCTTCGAAGACATCTAAACATGGTCAGACTCGAGTCCAACAACGGTTCAGGTTCGAGTTACCTGTGATGGTAACTTCGGGTCGGTAGTCATATCGATCTGACTCGAAGCATCCGAGGGCCGCCTGGGCAAGATCGAAATCTGTC
Organism: Phialocephala subalpina; assembly: GCA_900073065.1. NCBI lineage: Eukaryota > Fungi > Ascomycota > Leotiomycetes > Helotiales > Mollisiaceae > Phialocephala > Phialocephala subalpina. The sequence goes on from FJOG01000013.1 coordinate 832,681, forward strand.
AGTCCAATGGACCATGGGGGACGTTCAAAATGTGCAAGATCAAGTACCTGATGAGTATAAGAAGAAACAGGGCCAAGGAAAGAGACAACAGGAGTATGGGCATCATCCCCATTGCTAATCTTGCCGTTAGAGGCCATTGCGGTAGTTGACAATCGGGAGCTTGATGTGGGGTGTAGTTGTAGCTGCAAATGAATTGATTGAATCTAAGTGTAAGCCATATCAAAAAGGTAAAAGTGAATCTCGTCGGCCTCTAGCGAGAATGAAGCCTTCGGAGACGCTTTTCGTGCCTCCGAGGTCGACTATTTATGATGTTTTTGATAGTGATACCAAAATGAATTTTGTTTTCGTCCGCGGTATCGGAATTGATAAGACCCGACTCAGTGTTACCCCGCTAACGTCACCTTTGAGTTAGAGGCTGTAAGACATCCCTAACTTTCTCTTCGAATTTGTGAAGTGTACTTATGTATCTATGTTGTGCAGGTGAAGCTGTTATGCAAGCCTCCGATAGTCCTATAGCTGAAAGATCCAGTTGATTTGGAATTTTTTCACTACCAAAAGTTATAGCAGTGGTTCAGAAATTGGTCAAGAATCCAAACGACCTCTGAGCACCAGACTACAGTTATTATGAAGTATATTTATATATGTATGTTGTGCAATTGAAGTTGCTATGCAAGCACGGTGAGCTCAATGCAAGGTGGACGGCGCGGCGAATTCAATATTTGCAAGTGCAGTTCGCGTCTTTGGATTTGCTCCCCTTGACCCGACCTCTCTCAATCGTGGATCTGGTGATGACTATGTACAGCAAATCTCAAAGACAGCATAAATCCAGATAAGCAATTTCGCTCAACGCATTTTCTTCCCCTTCCTTTACCCATACATCAGCGAGGATCAGAGTGCACTCAATCCAATGAGTCTTTATCCTTTCGAAGCTTGTTAGCGAGTGGTTTTTTGGGATGAGAGAAGAGAATCTCTACCCTTAGTATTTGTATCTTCAACTCAAGAAGGAGCCGTCGTGACGGAGCGGAGAGGGCTGGGGCGGGACACTGCACCTCTCGCGCGAGAGCCACCATGAACTGGGGGCTTGGGTCGGGTCTGCTGCACGGGAGGGCGGGGTGACAGATTCTGACTAGACGGATTAACTGGAGTTGGAGTTGGGCCCTCGCTCAATGCGAGGCCATCAAACTGTCAATCGTCGTAGTAGTCATCATCGTCATCAACTTCGGCCAACTGCTCAAAGTTGACCTTGTATCGGAGGATACCACCAATTCCACCAAAGCCCTTGACGAACTGGTTGCCTTCAGAGGAACGGTCGGAAACGAATTCCAGGGTAGCACCAAAGTCCTTGTACTTCTCGGCGATCCACTCGAGGAATGAATCTTGCGAAACGACTTCCTGCTCCTGACCAGTCTCCTTGTCCATGAATTGTTCTCTGTTGGCAGATTCTTGGGCCTTGGTGGTGTGGAGGACGGTCTGAGCTCCGTTGGAGTCCTTGAGAACCCAGCGAGTGATTTCAAGATTCTCAAAGACGATGAGGATCTCCACAGCACCAAGTTCCAGAGCCTTTAACGTATCTTCGACACCATAGCAAACACGGCCAGAGTCCAAGGAAATTTCTTCGAAGTACTTTCCGATGAGCTTCTTCTCTTGGATAAACTTGACGTTGCTGAGAGTCTCGGCCGACAATTCGATTGCTTGGTTGAAACCGTTCTCTCCTCCATATGACACATCGACAACCTTGATGACCTTCGTTTGCAGGCGGTTGTCAAACATGTCTGACTGGTTCAAGTCGTTCTTGAAGTCAGCGGAACCAGCCAGGATGATACCAGCAACATTGACCTTGTCAGCAGTGATGAAGTTCTGGACAGCCAATTCAGCAACCTTACGGACGTAGTTGTGTCGCTTCTCCTCTCTGAGACGAGCGAAACGAAGAGCAGATTGTCCACCACGGCCGTGCTTTTTAGGAAGATCAACTGAGAATTTGTGAACAACATCACGCGTGTTACCACTCAAAGTACCAAACAGCGCACCATTACCGTCCATGATGATGAAACCGAACTTCTGATCAGACTCCAACAGCTCAGCAAGCGCTTCGGTATGAAATTTGTTGTCGCAAAGGTATAGGGAGGTATTGATCGGCTTGAAGGGTTCGAAATCGATGTTGACCTTTCTTTCCTTCCCTTCTGAGGTCAAGATTTCACCACAGTAGACGACCAGACCATTGGGAGGAACCTTGTTGTACAGCTTCAGTCTCTGCTGGGTAGAGGTGATGGCAGACAAGACAGATTGACGGTTGACACGGGATTTGATGTTCGAAGCGGTACCCTATGCGAAAGTCAGTTGAGTTGTAACAGTGGGGATGGATAGTCGTACGTATTCTTCAGCCAACATCTTCGCCGCTCTGGAGACCTGATCCTTTGGCGCTGGACATTCTGTGTCAGTATACTTCTACATCCGCGAACCTTTGAATACTCACGGATGATGAGAGAAATCATGGAGGTTCCATTCCCTCGGGCAGCCTCCAAGCGCTTGATCAATTTCTTAACCTTCCAGATCTCGATGTTCTTCTCAGCCTCGTTTGCTTGGGCGTCACTCATCTTGGCGGTTGCGGACGCTGCAAGTCTACGATGTCTTTGGGAGTCTTCGTCGACAAGCCTTTCTTGACTCTGCTCTGCGGTACACAGTGTCAAGATCGATATTTCACGGTGGTGGGTTTGTGACGTGGGGATTGTGGGCTTTCGCGAAAGTTTTAAGCCTGTTCAAGATTCCAGTGGCACGTGCCCTTACGACAACGCTAGAAGCGGATGTCGCCGACGACCTCTGAATTTGATTCACTACTGACTGATTTATGAATGTTCGAAGTCGAGTATGATACATCCAAGAGTTCACGGCTTCTCAAGTGCTGAAGGCTGGTCTCTATCCACAAGTGTTGGGTCAACCATGATGTCAGGAAGAGTCATTTGAGTCATGCTTGACCTGGTCGAAACGGAAGTGGAAGCGGGCTCAACCTTAATCGTTGATGAAATGACCAAGCCACTATCGAAAATTCAATTAGTATTGTCTTTGCCGCTTCTGTTGCAGCGTACCTATCTTACCTCAAGCTATTCAAAATTGCTTTTGACAGTATGCTCCCCAATATAGTATTCCATTCGTTGTTCTCGAGCCATCGGAACTGGAAGAAGGCTCAGCCTTAACCGTAGTCGAGAATGATGTCCCTGTTGAAAGTTGATTAACATTGCCTTTGACTCTTCTACGTTATTGCAGCATGTCTTACTTCGACTTATGCACCATTGCGTCCGCAAAGTAATTCTCCCGGTGGATTTTGGCATCTGTTGTTCTCTCGGGGGACTTTGAAGAAGCTTGACCTGAAGATGGGTTTCTCCTAAAGATCGATTCCTTCGGTCTTTCAGCTCGTCCAGCCCACTGGCCGGGCCAACCAAGATATCCAAAGCCCTCGAACGGGTGTATCGATACCCATATAGAGTTCCCGTTCTGCGTTTCTAAGGGAAACATGGACAGAAGCTCGAAGTAGCAATTTACCGGGTTACTGGGACCTCCATCTTCCTCGCTGGAGGAAATCCTACTTTCGGTCGCAATGACCCCAATGATACAGTCCCATCTAAATGACGATGCAAGGTCCTCTTGTTCTGGTGGTGACTTCGGCATCTCTAAGGCCATAGTCGAAGACAAGCTATGGACCTCCTGTAAGGTGATCTGTTGTCGGCCGCACCTCCAGATAGGTGCTCTCACCACTTTGCCCTTGATATCGAAGGCGATGATTTGAGCTTTGATAACGTAGAGTTCTCGCGCGTGGGCGTCTAGTGTGGTGTTTGTGGAGATCTGAACAAGAATCTTAGCGATTCCAAGCTCGGGACCGAGCCTGTATGCTGAGAGGATGATCGAGAGAATATCGGGCATCTCGAGCTGATTCGAATTTTGAATGACTGTATACCAGCATATTTTTTCAGGGCCGAAGTATGGCTGTCCGGCGTGCGGTGTTGGATCAAGGACCTTCGAATCAATGGAGTGAAGAATGTCGATGAGAACATTCCGGAGTCGAATGTGCGGGATGTCATTTATGCTTGGTGTGAAGAATCCTGCTCGGATGAACCCATTAACGGATGCAATTGGTGGGTAAGGTGTATTTGTTTAAGATGTCATCCATTAGCACTATTGTGTCTAGAATTCTCATGCTTCTTTGCACTGTCTTTCGGTGGTGCCATGGTCAGCCTCAGGGAAAGGCAGGAGCGAAGTGTGAATACTGTTGTTCATCACTACCTCCTACTCTCCGCCCATCATGGAAGGCACGAGAGTAATGGACTTCCACTTGTGGCCATTCAAGCTGCACATTGGCCAACTACAGTTTCTGAACATGAATTCGCTCCTCACGGACGGCGAGGCCTTACCGAGCCCTGTTTCCCGCTGAAGACGATGCATGTCTGAGAGACTAATGTTTCTTGGGGTATCAACAGGGCGGGATGCTCACGCTTCAATTTCGTCCATCCTGCTGGTTGAAAAAATTTCTTCCTTGACTCGATAATACCGCATGTATTGTTGCCTTGATGTATCCTCTGCTCTCTATACTAGCATTCGACTTTGGCCGTTTCGGAACATCAGCACTTTCAAGGCGCATGCATCCTTTTTAGCCAAAGATTGTTCTCAGAAAGGAAGGGTTAAATTCACCTCATCGTTCCAAAATTCTCGGGTCATTCAAAAGTTTTGTTGCACGTCTGATCGCAGATTTTTGAGATCTCAGCTTGGCGGAGGTTAGAAAGCATTTCAACGCCCTCGTCGCCACCACACCCCAACTATAAAGTCAGTCCACTCTTCGGGCGGGAAATAGTCTCTATGGGGTCTTAAGATCCTCGAGCTGCAAAGGATAGATATTTGGAATTTTTGTTGAGATATTGATGGCTTGGGCTCGATCTCGTGGTTGAGCTTAAGCGCATTGACGGAAGTGGGACCAAAGGTGAGCGTATGAAGCCATGAATTCACAAAGACGATGCATACAGGTACTCTCAGGGGGCATACACCGACATGAGTGAGTTGAAGAGATTACAATGTCCGGGTTTGGTAACGATTCCGCCAGAACGAAAATCATGAGGTCTAAGACCCAGCACCCACTGGCATCTCCATATAACGCGTTCCTCACATTCCAAGACCCCTCGTCATCGCCCCTCACCAGCCCTCAATCCCCAACGTCGTACTCTTCGTCACATTCCCCATTCCCATCCCATCAACAACCAATCCATTCGCCTCCGCCAACAAAAGCCTATCCTCATTCAACAAGAAAATTTTCCCATCCATAACCGCAAAATTCGCACTCCCACCCTCCACCACAATCTTCCCCACAATCTTCCCCTCCGCACTCCACACATTAACCCCATCTCCACAGCCCGCATATACAATCCCCGCCTTATCAGTCTTAATACCGTCCGGGGTCCCTACTCCTGGCATCGCGAACGTCCTTCTATTCGCCAACACTGGTCATTTCCCATCTGTAACAACATCATAGGCGTAAATGATCTTAGTTGCAGTAAGAAGGTAGTATTCTTCGCTATGTTAGTTATATACGCAGTTTTCTCATCGGGTGAGAATGCGACTCCATTAGGAGTAGAAAGAGAGTCAGCAACGACGCGGATATCGGTCGTACCAGGCATCTAGCAATGGACTTGAGGTGGAAGCTGTGGAACGGGACGAATAGATTGGATGAAGCCGAATTGCGGGCTGTGAATCAGAGTGCACCGTCGGAGGTTTGAACAACGTCGTTGGGGCCGTTGAAGGGGTTCCGAGGAAGTTGTTTAGCAGAGGAGTTGCGGTGTATGGTGGAGTTTGGGACAATGAGAGGAATCTGCCAGGGTTAACGAGGTCGCCTTGGTCGCAGAAGATTAGAGAGGAGGTGTTGGAAAGTGTTCCGCCGTTGGCGAGGTGGATAGGGGAGCCGGATGGGGAGATGATTTCCGAGGTCCATTGTTGGGTTGTGGTGTTGAAGGAGACACGAGAGATGACGACTGCTTTATTGTTGGTGTCTGGAGAGGAAATTCTCTTATAGTTAGTTGTATTGGTTGAAGTTACGAAGAAGGCGGGTGTGTTGGTGCTTGCGAGGATGGCGGCTTCGTGGAATTGAGGGAAGCTGAAGTTTGAGGAGTTGAGGATTATGGAGAGAGTTGGTGAGCCTCCTAGGATAGGTAGGAAATCATCATCATAGACATGGAATTGAGCTGCTGAAACCGTGGCGTTGGAGAAGCTCGTGAGGTCTGCAACGATTTCTAGGGTAAATCGCTACGCACTAGTCTTAGTCAAATCTCCCCCAGCTTGACCGAAAGTCTCTCGAAATTGGTAGAAGGAAATGTAGGGAGAGAGTTGGCAATGTAGTAAGTCATAAGCGAGAACCATGTGCTGATGCAATGTGCGAATAGGGGTGGAACTTTAACACCCAATGGAACATTTATGTACAATTCAACAAAGCAGATCGGATGAACAAGACAACTTACCAGGACATTGTCAGGCAATGCGAGGACAGCCGATAGCAAGGAAAGAGAAAGAGAGTATCTAATGAAGGTGGTCACCATGGCTCGATGTTGGTGCGTCTTCTTGACCAGAACAAGCTTGATGTCGGGGCTTTGGCAGGAAGCTATCTTATACTCTTGCCCTGAGCCGAACCATTTCTAGCTCCCATTATCCTTTTTGAAGAAGGGACGTTCGCTGATCTAAAGGTGCATAATTACCTCGACCAAGACTCAAGCCAAGGAAGGAACCACTGAGACTTGCACGTTCCACAGAATGGAGCATTTGTGAGAAGCAGTGAGGAAGGTTATTGTCTCGCACACTAACGGATGAAGAAGCCTAATTCAGAGTTGAGAACACTGCTGAGTTCCGAGAACATTTGACGACTAGTCAAAAATAAACTCAGCACAGTTTTTTGATCTCAGAGCTGGGACGTTTACACAATGATTCAATGATACTGTTGGATAGTGCAAGGTTCATGAGGCTCTGAACTTCCAATACCAAGAACTCTTGCTCCATTCCGACAAGGCTCCAACTTGTGCCGTCAAAGCCCGAGCGAACATCGGAAGAAGAACACTCCTTTCTCGAGGAAACAACTCGAAAACTTCAAGACAGAGATGGCACTGACGAGTATTGAACCCGCATTGTCTTGTCCCGAAATCAGCCCTATTGTGCAGATGTAAACATTCCATGTATTCGGATATGGATTGAGGTCGTTTCCACGCTTCGCCTGTGGACTTGGCATTAGGAAGAAAAGTCCTATCTTGTGGCGTGAAGGACGAGGAACTGCGGAATGACAAGCGATCTTTAGATCATGGACCAGCGATGCTTGCTTGTCAACAGAGGGATCTCTAAATCTGCAGGCGGTCCCATCACGTTGGGAACGGCCTTTGGCTTTGCCGGTTCTGTGGCCTAGTGTGTTGAAAGGTAATGATAGCCAAAGCGAGGTATTGTTGTCTGACTGTATAGCGTGCCAGAAGCCAACTGAAATATAGACACAAAGAGCTTCTCAATGTCTCCAATCAAAATCATTCCAGATATTGGTAGAGCCTTAAGATAAATTTCAAAGTTTTGAAATGGAGAAAGTTCGCAAAAGTTGCAAAAGACGAACCGACAATAAAACAAAGACGTTCATCAAAATGACTCGGGACATTTGGTGGTTGTAAGTCCCACTTCAACCACCAGACAGAAATATATACGAAGAACCAAGGGGAGACCTGATATTTAAAGAGTATAGCTGCTTAAGTACTAGAGAGAAGACTGAAAAGCCGTAACAGTTTCGAGCATTCTTAGAGAAAAAGGAGAAGAGGCTGTGTGCATTCGCCCAATTACAGCCCGAGATCGCTTGACCTTCCTAGTGAAAATGACTGAAGCAAAAATCTGTAACCATTCCTGCCTTCCACCTCTCATCAGACCTCCTCAAAAGCCAATCTCTGATCTGCTAGAGACCTCAGGAATAGTTCTTCCATTTAGCCCAACCTAGGGCATATTGTACATTTTCCATCAAGAGCCGGGTTCGCCATACAAATGCCATGATATACACTCTTCCCATCCCTCAATTATCCAGTATACACACCCCATCCACCGTCCATCTGCCTCCTCTCTCATAACCTAACCTCCTCCTTCCCCACAGCAGCTTCCTCCTTCGGCCACTCAACCACACTACTCACCCCCCTAAACTTAACAATATTGTCCTTATACGGATGCGCCTCCCCCTCAAAAGCCTTCAACCTCGCCAACCTATCATCCCTCAACCTATTCTTCGGCAACATCCCACTAACCGCCTTCCTCAACACCTCTGCTCCCCCCAACTTCTTCATCAACTCATCCATAGTCACACTCTTCAAACTACCCGGTCGGGTATTATGTCTATAATAGAGTTTCTGCCATCGTTTCTTTCCGGTGGTGTGGAGATTGGAGCAGTTGGTTACGACGACGTAGTCGCCGCAGTCGGTGGATGGGTCCCAGATTGGTTTGTGTTTTCCCATGAGGAGGATGGCGATTCGCGAGGCGAGGCGGCCGAGTGAGGGTGGGGGGATGGAGGGGGAGGAGGAGGGGAGATGGGGTCGTACTGGAGAGAGGCCTGCGTGTGGTGTTGTGGCGGAGATGTGGTGCCAGGCGCGGGAGTAGGCTAGTTTTGTCTGTTGAAGGTATATCAGTACCTGTGTTCTCACTGGCTTTGTAGAGGAGCAATTACCAAGCCATTGGTTTGAGACATATCTGCAGATGGCCCTGAGGCCGATTGATATGTGTGAGGTACAGGAGAGGCGTTGAGGTGGAGCTGAGAGATGTCGTGTGCAGTCGCGGTATTGAGGCTCGAATCTCGAAGTGCTGTCGTGACTTTTTGATGCCAAGGCTTTTTAGTTTCGGGTCTTGCAGCCGAGCCGAACGAGGCGATTTCAAAGCACCTTCCCCACGATCACAAATGATACTGTTCTTTCACTTCTTGACTTTATCTCAAAACAACGCATACGTTCTATCAACTTAAAGTTGAGCATTGCACAAAAGTAATTTCAAGCGCCAGATAGCCAAAATGGTCATCACAACCCCATTTCAGGTCAGTATTCTCCAAATCCGGCATCGGCCGAGTCACGTGTAGCATATATTAACCTCCATCAGACACTCTTCGCAGTGCCCATGACCTGCGAGAGCTGCATCAAAGACATCTCAGGCTCCTTACACAAGCTCAGCGGAATCCAGAAAGTCGAAGCGAATCTTAAAGACCAGCTCGTGACCATCGAAGGCACAGGTTCGTCCCTTCTCATCTTCCGCCCTTGTGGCTTTGATGTCACTGCCACCGTTGTGCATATTTAGCATTATGCATGGTACTGATCGACATTTAGCGGCACCATCTGCCATTGTGGCTGCGATCCAAGCAACTGGTCGAGATGCAATTTTACGAGGTACTGGTGGCTCAAACAGTAAGTCATATGGTCACGTATTATATCATTCAGGTTTGTTGATGGGAGGACGTTTAGGTGCAGCTGTTTGTATTCTCGAAACACATTCAGATATGGTATCAGACAAAGTGAGAGGTCTGGCACGGATGGTTCAGGTGGCTCCCGACCTCACACTTATTGATCTTACGCTTCGAGGTCTATCGCCTGGCAACTATTGGGCTTCGATCAGGGAGACGGGGGATATCTCAAACGGTGCAATCTCGACGCGGGGAATATGGACCGACCCGAAGGAGAATTCTAGTAAGCCTAGGGGTGTTCTGGGGACGGTGCACGTGGGCAAGGATGGCATTGGCAGCGTGTTCCTTGATAAACCGATACAGATTTGGGAAATGATTGGGAGAGGGATGGTGGTTTCGAAACAACATGAGGGTGAAGGGAAGTTTGAGAAGAACGATGAGGATACGCTGGTAGGTGTGATTGCGAGGAGTGCAGGAGTCTGGGATAACGACAAAACTGTTTGTTCGTGCTCAGGGAAGACTCTATGGGAAGAGAGAAAGGATGAAGTGAAGAAGGGCATGCTGTGATGATATATCACACAATATGGGACGAGAAATGGGCTGTCGAAGGCCAGTAATGACCTGATGACGGACTAAAGGGACGAAAGAAGTAATGCAAAAGAAGATAGAAAGACGCTCTGAACCCTTCGACACTGGGTCTAATCTCCTTGTGGTAACTGTCAAACGGCAAGCTTTCATGCGTTTCTGACGTCCGTCTCGAGACCTTGCTTGTGGATACGCCAAGAATTGCTTGTTCAACGTCCCGGCCTGCCATGATGGAGATCTATCTCACAGTCTCACTCCAAACAAGTGAGAGACCTCCGACTTTCCGATTCCAGTAAACCCACACGCAAAATGCCCATCCACGTCACTGGGTGAAGATTAAAGTTGAGACGAAGGCGGGAGGCTCCTGTTTTGATGATCAGCCTGCCATCATGCGACCGCCCGGTGCAGGGTAAATTAATGAGATCTTGTTATGCCTGAATGTCCGACCAGAATGTTTTGAGGGCAGCCGAAAGGCAGTTGTGGAAGACGATCTGGCGATTCCAGGGGGTCGAAAGGGGGGCCTCGAAACCGGCTGAGGCGCAAGCGAGTTTCGTCCAGCCTCGTGCAGCCTTCCCTGAGACGCCAAGCTTCCTGCGCCAGGGCCAATTCCACGGCTGCGATCGATCCATGAGCTTAATCGACGGCTGAGTGGGCTCGAGGACAGCAACAATACGCAGAGTTACGTCGAAATGGCAGAATACGATACGCAGAGGAAGTGGAAGGTCTGGAAGAATCCGGGTTTGGAGGGTAGGAGTGGAGGGTAGGAGTGGAGAGGAGAGTAGGCAAGCGGAGTCGAGGGAGGTCGAATCTTTGACCAAATTGACGTGTGCCGGAAGGGACGACGCGGTCTTCTGGAGTCCAATCGAAGGCATCGCCCTGCGTACTAGCGAGACTGGCCGTGCTGCCCCTATTTTGAGCGAGACCATAGCTTAGCGGAGAAAGAGTAAGTAGTCAAGACCTTGTGACATGACGCCCCAAGAGTCCAAGAATCTGACAATTCTTTCCAACATCATGTCATGAGATGCAAGAAGTGGAAACAATATAACTTACATTGCTCTCTGAATGGACAAGGCGCCGAGCCGTTTTCTATGTAGTGTGTACTGTACCCTCGTATACCGGCGCGAATGCAGGATTGACGTTGCGATCTAGCCATGATAGCACTTTACGCGCCTTGGAACGCCTCTTGTGACAAAAGCGCATCTCCCATCGAACCAATAGGCGACAGTACGCGCTCTTGGAACACTCGCTGCTTTGGTGAGGATCCGGCCAGGATGCACATGTGGCCTCCTGGGATTCTTGTTACCAAATGGAACCAAGTGGTGTTCGTGTTGCAGCAGGGAGGTCGTGGCTTGGGTTCTCTTGTATGATGTTCTCCAGGCTTGGAACCCTCGGGCTCTCATGCATCGAGGACCTTACCGGTACACTGCTCACCTCACCCAACAGTCGACTGTCTGATCCTGAAAGCAGTGCCCGATTCTTCCTAGCGGACCAGCCCGACCATTGTGTGTTTGTTCAAGCAGCGAGCAGCCGTCTCCATCGTGGACGTGCATCTTGAAGCCTTCACATCAAGCCACGCATCGCCGGCACCATTTATCAACTGTCAGGGCGCCCTCGGACTTCCACAACACATCGCAACCGCTCTCCTCGCACCGCACGCTGCATATCGCTATCGATTGTGCTCGGAATCTAGTCACATCACAGCACATTCTTACAGTACACAAAATCCAAGAACGCTATCCTCGCGGCTGGCAAGAATAGCTCTCCCAATAGACGCATCCCTTCCTTGCATGAAAGTGCTCCACTCTAGCTCGGACCAGGACCAGGCCCCGCGCTCCCAATTCGACATTGTGTTACGCGCTGAACTCGTTGGCCACCCACTCAATTTCTTCCCACACCTGCTCCAAGCCTCTTCCAACCACTCACTTCATCCAACAGCTGCGAGCCAGCCGGATCGTACCTTACATCTTCTGGGTCAACCCTATTTCAGTCTTTTTGACATCTTACAACTCTTCGTGGTCTTGCTAACGACTTCGACACATTCCTTCCGCATCGAACATCTCGCAGCCACTGTCCCGCACCGGTATCAGCAGTCAGAACACTAAAGTAATAGCAACGGAAACCCCGCTTACGCCTATCAACCGCCCGCCCCTAACCATTAGGATATAGAAGGGAGATTGGAAGCATTTGGGAAAAGAGCACTCGAAAATATCGACAGATTTAGGAGGAAAACTTCAGGGCGTCAACTGTTGGTCGAAGCACTGGATTGTGTCGGAACGAAATTTTGGTCCTGACTCGCAACATCTCGAGTTCCACACCGACATACGGCTGGTCGCTTTGTGAGCGACCAGTGATTTGAGCGACGAAGGATTGGGAATAGGAATTTTGCACTTGCATCGTAATAATGTCTTTGAAACAAGTGAGGACTTTTGGGAGCGGAAAGTTCGGGGCGGGTTACTGACATTCGAAATAGGAAATCGAGACTTGGGTGGCGGCACTTGGCCACTACGACAATAATGAGTTCGATGAGGCGCTGAAAGAGTTCGATGGCATTTCAGATACCTCGAAGATTTTGTTCAATTGTGGTGTCATTCACGCCACGCTTGGAGAGCATGAGAAAGCGGTTCGTACTTTTGCTTGGCCTCCGATACATGAGTCTAACTACGCGCAGGTCGAATGCTACCAAAGAGCGGTGCGGCTCGATCAGTACCTCGCCGTGGCATACTTCCAGCAGGGTGTATCGAATTTTTTGGTTGGCGACTTCGAGGAGGCATTGGCGAATTTCAACGACACACTTCTATACCTGAGAGGGAACAACATGATCGACTATGCACAACTTGGTCTCATGTTCAAATTATATTCTTGCGAGGTTCTCTTCAACCGTGGTCTCTGTTATATATACTTGCAGCAGAAGGAGGCTGGAATGCAGGATTTCTCTTTCGCTGTTAAGGAAAAGGTTGTCGAGGACCACAATGTCATCGACGAGGCGATCAGGGAAGAAGCAGAGGTATGGATGAAGAGCTGAAGTACTGTCTCAACTTTGCTAACTGGTCCCAGGGTTATACCGTTTTCTCAATTCCCGTCGGAGTCGTATACAGGCCCAACCAGGCCAAGGTCAAGAACTTGAAGACGAAGGATTACTTGGGCAAAGCTAGATTGGTCGCTGCTTCGGACAGAGCAAATGCTTTCACAGGATTTGCAGGATCAGAAATCAAGAATGTGAGGATTTTTGGATTTTTGCTTCACGTTTCAGAATGGTGCTGACTTGAGACAGGCTGGCAAACTCGATGTTAAAGACGACCGACCACCAGAGAACCTCTCCTTCGCTGCTACGAATCTTGTCAAACCGGGTCTGTCGAGCAAGCGCCAACAATCAGAACCACCCATTGGCCGAAATGTGTTCCCGCCAACACCGCCACCCGAGGCCGACAAAGCTCAGCCAAGTCAGATGAGTCGAGGTGCATCTGTTCGGAATGGACCCAAGCCAATGCCCGCGAAGTTGAACATTGAGAAGGCCCGGCCCAATGAGAGATACGAAGTCCGTGAAGATCCGCGTGAAGATGCGAGGAGTCCACCTCAACGACGTGGCACATCGAGAACAGCCTCCGAACCCAGAGGACCACCCTCAAGACAATACTCACAGGATACCAGACGGCCACCGCCACAAAGGAGAAGATCGGAAGAGGAGGAAGAGGATGGCTACCCCGATGAGCTGTACGATATGTATTCTGGCGGATCCCGAAGCAGTCGACAGAACGGCCGAAAACAGTCTCAACGCTACATCGAAGAAGAGGAAGAATATGCCAGTGACTACGATGACGGATCCTTCGACGAGAACGACTTCGAGATGGTCTCCCGAGGACCTCCTCCTCCACGATCACGTGCTCCTTCCACAGCTGGCGGACGAGGCTCATCTCGGAGACCAGACATCCGCAAGATCCGAGTCAAGGTCCATGCAGAAGATGTGAGATACATCATGATTGGAGCTGCGGTTGAATTCCCCGATTTGGTCGACAAGATAAGAGAGAAGTTTGGGTTACGCAAGCGTTTCAAGATCAAGGTCCGAGATGAGGATATGCCGAATGGTGATATGATCACGATGGGTGATCAGGACGATTTGGATATGGTGCTTATGGCTGTTAAGTCGGCAGCGAAGAAGGAGCGTTTGGATATGGGCAAGATGGAAGTGAGTATCCCTCCACCCGTCTTTCACCAACAACCGAAAATGCTAATAATTCGATAGGTCTGGATACAAGAAGTCTAAGCAGGCGCTTCGATTCACGACGTAATGATTTCGTCTCTTTTTCCTTGAATTCATTTTACATATCGAAGAATATATACCAGCGAGCGATCTTGCATCACAGAACCTAGATTGGGGATGGAGTCTAAAGTTGTTTTTCCCGTATATATAATTCCTGGAGTAGGTTCGGGTGGCACTACTGAGTTAGCTGAGTCTGCGTCTGTGACGGATGGCTCATGTATGTGGGATGTGGAATCTATCTGATGATATGGTTGGGAGAATGGTAGCTAGCTCTGCATATCTGAATGAGCTTGTTGTAGTTATACAATTGTCTGTCCTCACTCATTTATTCTTTGTCTACTTTCTCGAATCTTCAGTTCTTGTTGCATCTCATAAACATTATATACCAATCAATACCCCCTTACCACCCACAACGCCACCCCAACTCCCCAACACCTACTGTAAGTCCCTTCCTTCTCTACTCATCACATAGGCATCCTCCTCATCTCCTCCAAGCTCCAATACCTCCTCATATTCTCCGCCCCCAACGTCCTAACCTCCTGCTCCAAATGTTTCCACAGCACCTCTCCCCAACTATCCATCTTTGTCTTCAAAACCCTTAATTCTAACTCTGTCTCTCCGTTTCTACATTTCTCTAGATATGATTCGAGAACTTCCATTCCTGCGTGGATTTCTTTGTGCTGGCGGAGGAGTTCCGCTGCGTTGCGGCCGTTCTTGTGAGAGTTAGTGCTTTTCTTTGGATGGTTTTGGGGAATTTGAAGGGGGGTTGATGGGGTTGCGAGGAATGGGCGAAATGGAGGGGAGGGGAACATACCTTGAATTCTGGCATTTTTCGGGCGAGGACGGGGAATATGTGTGCCTCTTCTATCGAGTGGTGGGTTTCGAGGTGGGAGACGAATTGGAGGCCTGTTTGGAGGAATTGTCGCAATGAGAGGTTAGTGGGTCGTTTGTTGTTCTCGCAGGCGGAGTAGAGGAGGTTCCAGGAGTGGCGGAAGTGGTTGTGCTGTTATCTGTCAGTTATTGTCTTTTTTTTTGGTCTGAAGTGAGGGGAGGATGGTCTGGGAAGGGCAAGTGGAGAGGAGAGCGTACAAAATAATCCATATGCTCAGCCATTGAGTTATACACCCTGAAATCTGCGGCGCTGAGTTTCGGCAACGTTGGCTCTTCTGCCTCCTCCTCCTTCTTCACTTCCTCTTTCCTTTCCCCTGCAACATTGTTCGCTTTCATCTTATCACATAAAGCCCCTTCTCTCCCCTCGTTCCCATTCAAGATCTCAGCTTCAGTTGAGGCAGGTTTAGCTAATCGCTCCACCTCACTCAACTCCTCTTTCCCCAAATCTGCCATTATAGTTTTGAAGTCCTGGAATGCGGGAGGTGAACAGGTGAAGTTCCTTCTGCAGATTGGGTATTGGATTGCTGGGATTGTCTGGAAAGTTCGAAAAGCAGAAGTGCGGCAAATAAATCGTGTGAGGATAGGGATGAAGGAGAGGAGGGAGGAGCGCATTGAGGATTTTCTTGTATCGAATTGGAGTCTGGGGGAGGCATGGTGGAAGATATATTTTCAGAACTAGGGAGCAGAGGGAGGCTGAAGACCCAAATAGGAGCAACGTGAATGGTGGATGTTGGTAGTGAGGTGGGTATTTTTTTGCTGACTGAGGTGGTGCTGGTTATCGATAAGCAGGCCGAGGGTTGTCCGAGACAGGCTATGTGCGAGTGCGTCTCGCGCTCGGGTGCTTCCTTCCTCTTCGACAAGATAGAAAAGTTATTTATCGCCACGGACTTTATTAGTCAGAATAGCTAATCCGGTCTTCGAGTAGTGCTTGAGGATTTAAATTAGTTTGCGATTTGGAAGACATTTCTTCAAGCCACTATCTCCTCGGCGTGTGATTTTGTCAAAGTGTCCATCGTTAGGTTATTTACTCCCGTTAGTTTTTTGCTAGCGTTGCTTGCTAGCTGTTCACGTATTCATCTATTTTACTTCGTGCTTTTGTCCAATATTTGCCGCAAATTTACCGTGCTCTCGTCTTGCTTTACTACCTTTGGCGCCGGAGTTGAACCCCTTCTTCCAAGCGTCTAGAAATGCCGTCCCAATTTCTTCCTTGCTGGAGCTTCTGTAGGATATGACCAACTTTAGTCCAAAGACTCCTTTGAAGGGAAATGAGCTTGTGGCCGCAGGTCTTATTGTCGAAGAATTGTTGCGCTGGAAATGCATCATTGCAGTTTTTTGACTATTGGTCTTGTAGCAAGTTGGGGTAGTATAACATGCTCGGAAATCAGTCCTCGATGTCCAGCAAATTGCCAAGTCATTGTCGGACAACGGGCACTTATACTCTTATTGAATCTGTACAATAGGTCGAGGCTTCCTTAAACTATCTTTGTATTGAAAGCTAGAAGAACTCTGCAAGTTTTGAAGAAGCTTGGGCAAGCCGTTAGACGCTAGAACATCAGACCGCTGCCTAGATTCATTTTGCAATCGCGGATGCGAAGTCACGACTCAATCATCTTCTGTTTGATGAAAATCATTTGCACGTCCCACTCTTGGGAAAGCGAGCAAGCACAGAACTCGTGGATATATGACCTCCAGTATCAAACTGTCGTTGCCTTCTTAATTGGACACATCGGCCAGTGGATGAAGATGTGGAAAGAACATCCAGAAACTAGCATTGTTCCATCATATCTACTTCACAATGATCAAATTGTCTTCTATAGCCATATCCAGCCAGCTATGAGCACCTCCCCCAATCAGACGCTCGTGAAAGCTCTAGCCCTGGCGAGTTTTCTGCCTGGTACCTGCTGCAAGTTAAAGCCATGCTGACCATCTTCCTTAGGTGATATGTCTAAGTGTCTTCTGCTCAAACAGATGCAGGAGTTGAGTCTCGTAATGTGTCCAATATAGAGTTCCTCGGAGACGAATATCTTGTAACACGATCTTTCTCGGCGACGAGATTTCTCAAAATGGAAGGTCCCCTGAATGAGATTTCAAAATGTTGTGCAGTAGAAGCAAAACATAAAGTACAGAAGTCGTCTGGAGATTGAGGCTACATGATCACAAGGAAGGTTTGTCTACTATAACTCCCACTGTTGTCAAAACCTCGCCATAAACTCAACTGTAGCTGCTGAAACCAGAGTCACTTATATACCATTTTCAACTGGTTAAAGACTGAATTCCAAGGCATTCACTATCCTGTATTCACCTTGAAATCTCATGTTCGCCAGCCTCGTCAATCCAAACGAAGCCTTGCTCGCCAGACCGCAGTCCTGTTGTATTTAAGAAACCTCCGTACGACCTCCTCCTTCCTTTTTTCATACTTTTTACAACCATCCTCCACCCTCTACCTCCTTCTTACTCTTTACAGCAACGCATCTTATCTTCTACTCTCCAATACCAAAGAGTCGTTACCTGTTAATGCACTCAGCGCCTGCAAAGCTTGAGTGAGAATATTTCGTGGCTGTGGGCTCTATGGCCTCAATTCCCTAAATTCTTCAGGCTTCAGAAGACTTTTTGCTATCTATGGTCCCCACATGCAGTTGAAGAGCGCTTTTGCTACCCTTCATGCACTATCCATATTCACCACATACCTTCTATTCGTTCTTACCATAAATCCACTTCACATTCCTATTCTACTTCTTCTACTACACATCATTCCTTCCACACCTCTATCTCATAACACTTTATCCTATTCATATCTTCCACCCCTTTGCGCACACACTCCATCATCACATTATCCCACGTCTGTTGGGCCAACCTCAAGTTGGACCACTTTTGGGATCTTTGGAAGATCACATTTTGTGAATCTGTCTATCATCTTTACCAGTCTTGACAATATCTTGTCGAGACAAAGATGAATCTTCTACGGGTGTTTGAAGCCTTGCTGCTTACTCTCGTGTCTTTGGTGGCGTCTCAGGCAGAGACTATTACCGTTGATATTACAACGCTCATGACAATCACTTCTTGCTATTCCACGGTCAGCAACTGTCCAGCATCAACACATAAGAAGTCGTCCAGCGTGCATCTTATACCTCGTTCATCATCGCCTCTGAGAAATTCTACATCTTCGGTGGTTCGATCAACTAGGTCTCAATTGTCCACATCAGACAAAGAGGCTAGTCAATATAGCACTCAGTATCCTCCATCGTCATATGGACAGGTCACTGCACCACCTCAGTATCGAAGCACGGTCACATCTCCTCCAGGAAGCGAATCAACTAGCCACTGCACATACGGCAGATGTCTTCAGCAAATTTTACATGCTTCAGTCACAGCTGAAGAGTTTTGCACGACATACACACAGACCGTCAACACACAATGTGTCTATGATCAAGCAAACTTCCTATCAGATTGTTCTGACTCTCCAAGTGCGGTCTCCAGTGCGTGCACTTGCTTGATGAGTAGGACTCAATCCCATAAGGCTACTTCAACCTCTGGAATAGCACAGGCTACACGGTCTTCACTCGTATCACTTCCCGACGAGCAACGCACCAGCTCTCTGTCAGGATCAAGTTCAGCCTCGGTTTCATCAAGATTCTCGAAATCAGCAATCGGCACTTTTCAATCAGTGCCACCTGAGACCTTCACCACAGTCTTGACATCTGGGACGTCTTTCATTACTTCCGTGTTCACCTCTGCTCCGCCACAAAGACCCAGCAAACCACAAACCTTCACTACAGTCCTTACATCAGGGACTTCTCTTATCACCTCGACCTTTGTCTCTGTTCCTTCGCCATCCAAGCAACCTGAGACCTTTATCACTGTCCTTACCTCTGGAGCTTCAAAAATCACTTCTATCTCTACTCCATCGCTGTCCGTCCAGCCCAAGACCTTTACTACTGTCCTTACTTCTGGAACTTCGAAGATCACATCCGTCTTCGCCTCTGCTCCGTCCCTGTCTGAACAATCTCAGACATTTACCTCTGTGCTTACATCTGGCACTTCGGTCTTCACCTCCGTCTTTACCTCCCTTCCAACACCATCGAAGCAGCCTGAGACATTTACTAGCGTGTTCACATCTGGCACTACCCGTATTAGGCGATCTTCACATCTCTACCGACGGTGCCTCCACTTGTGTCATCGGTTGTTACGTTTACTTCGGAGGGCGCTACCTTTGAGTCAACGATCTTAGCATCCGGTCCTACGGATAGGAACTCGGCGTCTCAGGCTGGGTCGAGTCTATCTGGGGGTCGTTCTGGCCAGTCTTTGACCCCTTTCGTATCTGCGGGCTCAACAATGACTCGACCAGTCTCCTCAGCTTCAGCGTTGGTTGGTCTTAGTACAGGGCAGTCTTTGACGACCTTTGTTTCTAGAAGCTTAACGACCACCCAAGCTGTTTCTCCAACCAGTCTCCCAGAAGTAGCTTCTGGTACTGCCCAGCCGTTCAAGACATTTACGTCCGGAGGCTCTGTTACAACCTTAGCCATTTCTTCCACCATTCCTCCAGGAGAAAGTCCTAGTGCTGCACGTTCATTCACAACATTTACATCTGGAGGTTCTATTATCACTCAGGCTGTTCCTCCTGCCAGTTCTCCAGAATCAAACCCTATTGCTGCGCAGTCCTTCACAACATTTACGTCTAAAGGCTCTGTCATCACTCAACCGGAAACTTCGTCGGCCCCTATTCAATCTGGATCTGCTCCAGCTGCGTCAGGGACGAGCGGGATTCCACCCGCAATCTCGTTCACGGTTGTCTCTTCCGGAGGCTCCCTTGCCACAGTCCCAGTTTCTTCTGCTCAGTCTAGCATCAGTGCTGGGTTCTCCATCAGCATCCCTCACCAAGAATCCGCCGGTGGATCTTCAATGGGAGGTTCAAATGGATCGGGCTCTCCAGCATCAAGTCAAAACTCTCATTCCGCAGCTCCAGAATCGCAGAAGTCTGCTGGCCCTGAAGCATCGTCTGATGCTCAGCCACCCAGCTCGTCGGGCAAGAACAATCCTGATGGTAGTAGTAAAATCCCTGCATCCACGACTCCACCTAGTGCTGGTGCAACTCCGACTTCAAGCGGTGCATTACAAACATCGATGACTGGCTCAGGGAATGTATCTACGGTATCAGTCACAGGAACAGCTACACTCCCGACAGATGGGCTCTCATATCAGGAGACCTCTGGTTTGGCCGGAGACCAATGGATCACAGTCATTACAAACGGGCATACGTCTGTAGGCCTTGCCGTGCATGGGCGTAATGGCCACCACTACGAAATTATCTGGGGACTTTTTAGCCTGCTATTCTCGTGGGAATGGAATAAGAGATACGATCTGAGATTTCCAGATCTGAACTTCGACTTATCCTTTCACTGGCCTAAGTTTCCATGCGTCTTTTTCTGTGGAGGAGGAGGTGGGCCGCCCATCGGCGGCGGAGGTCCACGTGGATTAATCAGACGTCCTCAGTACATTCAAACACTGCTAACGTGTAACAGCACCTGAACCCCCTATTGAGGATCCGCCACCAAAAAACGAGAAGAGTGAACCTTCAAAGTCTTCACAATCGACTTCCTCTAGAAGCTCAAGCTCAAGCTCTTCATGTTCGGTTGCTACTGTCACGGGTTGCTTGACATCCTCGATTTATCTCGTCGACTCACAGGGAAGTACGACCAGCACAATCACTACCAAGTCTTGCTCAACTGTTTCTACTTGCTCTATTACAGCGTCATCGAGTACTACTACGTCGACAAGCTCCGCTTCGGCTACGCCTACGTACTACCTAATTATCCCCAATAATGACAAGCCCCGAGATGTAGTTACGAGCTTCACTGAGAGACTGAAGGCAGAGACGAATGCGTCAACACTGTGGATTTCCGATGCACCTGCAGCAGATTTCACGGCGTTTTGGTGTCAGTATCTAAACTCGACTCAAGTCGATACTTATAAACAGAGTCCAGCCGTAAGTTATGAATGCATTTCTGAAAGTAGGGGATGATTAAGGAGAATAGGTCGCGGCCATCACCCCAAAATTCGGAAAAGACTTCCCGGATGAACAGACAACTTCGGCCAAAGGCACGATACTCGAGAAACGTACTCTTGACCAGCGGCACCACAATCACACCAATACTTACGCCTCTTTTGATTGGGAGGAGCTTGAAAAGAGAATTTTTGTTCCCCCACCACCACCGCGAGACGATTATATACAAGAATATGGCCGTGGCCAGGATATTATAGCTCTTTCGCAACCTCCCCCAAGATATGGTCCGATGTGGCCCGTACCGAAGTTGGAAGACCTTGCTACTTTTTCTCATGAGCAACAGCCACCGAAACAGGCTCGAGTCTACATCCTGGACAGTGGTTGCGATGTCAATAGCATTGTAAGTTATTGGAAGCATTTGGAAATGATGCTGATTGATGCAGGCCTACCTGAGATACACCGAGGTGATGGGACAGGAGCCAGACTGGCTTTTCGCTGGTCAAACAGTTCCGGCGGATGTGGCCTTAGGGGCCCCGTTCGAAGAGGTTTGGGTTAAATCAGATTTAGAGATCAACGAAAACCCGCACGGGACCTCGGTGTAAGTTTGCCATTATTAACACTCAGGCAGCCCGTGGAGTAAGCAACTAATAACATATTCGCAGATTTTCCAAGGTCTTTGGCGCTCTTGGTGCTACTGAAGACTCATTGGCTACTATTGTGAAGATTCCTTGAATGCTCCAGGGATACAATGACCCCCAGCCTGTCCCACCAGAGCCATTGATTCCGTTCGGGACTTTCATACCTGGATATCGGTGGCCCTGCGTTATAGATGGGTTGCGCCAGATCCTGAATGACGTTGCAAAAAGAAATACGAATGGAGATCTCGCACGGGGCAACGCGGTCCTAATAGCACCTTTTGGCATTCCAATCCGCATGGATAATCCCTCGGAAAATGCACTTCCTACAGAACCAGGTGTAGACCCTGAGTGGCTCCTCCACTATCAGTTATATCAGGTAAGATATGTCACTCGTATCAAATGAAAGCAAGGACGAGTTTACCACAAACATGAAGTGGGGTGCTGATTCAAGCAGAAAATGTTATTTGACCAGGTTGTTATCGTGCAAACTTCAGGGAACGGCGGAGAGAGTACTACGGTAGGTACTCATACTCACGAAAAGCTAACCAGTGGCTAATCTATTTCTCAGAGGGCAGTTGCCCTTGAAATGAATGACATGCCGGCTGTGTGGAAGAATGAGGATCTTCCGCTTCTCATTGTTGGCGCAGTGGATAACAACGGCATCAGAACGCCTTGGACACAATGGTGGACTCCGGATAAGTTTCCAGGTGCACACATCGATGTTTATGCAGCTGGTGACGATGTCGAAGTTGATATGCCTGGTGGGAAGAGAGAACTTGCATCTGGAACGTCATTTGGTAAGCAATATGCCGATATCCAATTTTTTGCACTGTACCTCCTGCTGATACTTGAAATTCAGCGGCGCCCGTGGTTGCAGGCCTCATTTCATACTTCTTAAGCTGCCCTGGCCATAGGGCTGCTATTGATGGAGCCTTTCAGAAAAGACAGGCACTATCACCAAGAGGCGATGATTGGGCAAAGGCTGTGATAGACTATGTCAAGGCATTAGCCTGGGCTCGAGACCCTGTTAAATTCCCCAACGCCCGTATGGTTTGGAATGGCGCCATTCCGAAGTCCAAAGAGGACAAATATGCTTGTCCCGGATCTTTCAGTTATCCAGATATCGAGAAGTGTCAGGCACTACAATGTGCTGTACCTCCGGATCCCTCATTGGACTTGCCACCTGGTGTGCCTGAACCAACTGTACCCTTGTTTTCAATGGTCTTGACTATTCCGACCTCCAGCGTGACGGGTATTGCCGTAACACCTCTGACTGACTCGAGCACGACGGTACCGGTCTCAACAACAACACTACCACCCACAACCATCACCGTGCAGCCTTCGCCACCAACGGCCATTCCAAGCACGACTACGACTTTTCCAGCTATACCCACTCCGCCAACTACGCCACCGAAGCCGCATGCCACCTGCGTCACAACATTCTTTGATAATTCCGGCGATGATGCTTCCGTCTACATCAGTATGTATACCCTTCTCTCTTAGATATCACATCTGTCAACATTGCTGTTTTTGCAAAGTCCAAGCATCCGTTCCATGTAACCACAGAGGCGAAGAAGAAAACATGCTGATCTCCAAATCTCATAGTGGCCGACTTCAATCTGACAGCAAAGGAGCTTCCCGATTTGATTGGTCTATGTATCAATGACCAGGGAGGCGTGAAATACTGGCCATATGACTTTCAGCAGGATAACCTTACACCACAGGGGGATCCGTGGAAATCAACGAATATCCTGGAGTACAAGGTTTCACAAGTCGACGCGAGCGGAGACCCTAACTTGTGGCCGCGCATTGTTCAGCAAATCATGGCCAATGGCGGACCATCAAACATGGGTTGGTGTGCACCTTGGTCGCTTGGAACGCCTTTTAATCCACCTCCAATGAGCCCAGCTTGAGGTTTGAGATCGGACATCTCATTCAGAGCAGCGCCTTGAAGCGGTGATGCTATCAATCGCCGTTTCTCATCTCAAAAAGTGCCTTCATGGCATTGTTTTACATTCAGCACCGAGAATTCCCACTTCTTAGCTTGGAAAAGTGCATTTAGCGTGGAGTTTTGCGTTGGTCCCGGTATTAGCAGCTTAGCATTGGGCATTAAAAATTAATCGTTGAACTTCAGCAAACACATTCTATCCACTTTGTTGGTATGACTCGTGCTTCTCATGTGTAATTCCTCCCGCCGACAGGCTAAACGGGGAAGTTATAAGCCTCCTTCGAATAGGATTGACTCGAGAATTTCCTTGGGATGAAACTTGGAAGCATAGAGGAAAGTATAAAGACACTTCTCTCCACGAACAAGTATTGATACGAATGTTGAAGCTTGCCGAGTCCTCGCGTAGCATTCAGGGGATGCAGCACGTGACTCTCAAAACACCACCAAGCAGATTCCTCAATGAACATTGTCTCTGCGTGGTATTTGACAAGCTCTGGATGAAGGTTTCAGATATGCTAATAGTAGTAAAACTTTCTAGCTTATTAGATGGCCATACCTCGAAGAAGGCGGCGGGTGAGACTATCTCATCCGTCTCCAAAAACTTGTGAAAGTAGACATCGAGAAAGCATGGCCTTGGAAGGAAAATAGCCCATAACGCAGCATCCAGCACGACGACGCTACTACAGAAGAAGCCCAAGTACCCCCCAAACAAAAGACTTTCTCGCACCTTGAATGTGACAGATCTACACTGCAAGCGAATGTCCGGCAAGAATTCTCTTTTGGTCAAAGAAACCCTCTCAGACTTGAGACATCACCCTTCAACCAGAGAGAATGCAATTTTAACAATTGCCGACTTTGTGGATATACCCTACAGCCTCAGCAAAGCTCCATTTTGTCCGCGAACTTGGCATCATCAACTAAATTCCCAGGATCTCGTTTGAGGAATGGTCAACGTAAAGAAGAGAAACTCCTAGCCAATTTCCTTGCTATCTATCCTAAATGTTGGCTAGCAGCTGTTTGATTTGACCATCAAGAAGCTTGAAGATTCCCGTCATTCAACTTCCTCGCAGCGTCTTCCCTGGCGAGGAAGACTCGTTGTAAGGCCATGCTTTGCATTCTATTCCGAGGAGTACGAGACAGAAGTTGGAAGATGGGCTAGAGGTATGCATTATTGGTGAAAAGATGTTTGGGCTTTCGCAGTGCGCTGTGTAGAAGTAACACTTTGCAACGCCAGTAGGTTCAACTTATAGCTGGCGAGGCTGTAGCTGCTGATAGGAATTTTTACATCTTTGCTTTTCCTTCTGCCGGCAATGTTTCCAAATAGCTGAAACAATCAGACCTTGGTCTGCTCGTTGGTATGGATGGATTCAAGGCAATGGCAAATGTGAGAATGATACAGAAAGGATATCGAGATTGAGTAGCTTGCGTGTACTGTAAGGCAGTGCGGCGCCACATCAGCAGATCTGAGCTGCGAATGCAAAGTCGCATCTTGACTGGACGCCAGCATCTCTGAAGCGGAAAAGATTGCCCGACTTATCAACATGTATCTCTGGGCAACCAATTGTTTGTTTGACTGCCGCGCATATGCTGCACATCGTGATGCAGGACAGCCCCAGATGTTTCAGCTCAGCCTGATGGTGGAAAGACTCAAGGAGCGTAACTCCGACGAAGAAGAATAGCGGTGAAGTGACAAGAACAGGCAGGGTAGATGGAACCAACAGTCGAAGAAAATTGACAGCAAGTGTAGGGTCTTGGGGAAGCCGAGATCTGAAAGGAACTTTCCTGGCAGGATTCCGAAGTCACAGACTTTGGCAAATCGTGGTCGCGACTTCCCTTCTTAACACCCATTTTGGAAAATTGACAGCAATTGTATTCCCCTAATGCTGGGAAGAGCATTCAAAATTCATTGTACTTCCAATCTGTACATTGTTCGTACATGATTCCTCCAATTACCACGACGACAACATCGACCAAAGTATCCCCAGGGTATATATCCAATCCATCATTCGTAACTAGGCTGCGCATTTAGCAGCAGCATTCGAGGCACTCGAAGCAGGCAAGACCGGCGCAGCTGCATCACTTCATTAGCACCCGATTCGTTTGGTGGTAGAATATACAACTTACATGCCGCAGCAAACCTCTCCTCCGTCACCACCACGCATGGTCGCGGGCTCGGCAGTCATTTGCTCAACAGCACGCTGCGATTGATTAGCACGACAAGAGTTGAGGCTCGATGGGGTGAAAGGTCGAACATACGGGTTGCTCGGCATTGACGCTGGCGGCAGTCTGGGATGGAACCTCCATCTGTTGAGCCTGGGGCTGTTGAACTTCTTGGGCAGGCATATTGAAAAGGTGTATGTATATACGGTGTTTGTTGATAGAGACTGAGGTGTATTGGAGGAGATGCGTGGGTATATGTACGGAGGTATGTGCGATTGGAATGTAAGGAAACTGGAGACAACAGTCCGATCAGAAGGTTGGGGAAGTCGACGGTTTAAAAGCCCACGCCGTCGTATTGAGGGCTGAGGAGGGAACCCCGTGCGTGCACTTGCACCTGGGCGCAGTCGATCTCGAGTGAACCAATCCTGCCGCGTGTCTCATCGCAATCAGATCACTGCTGTCTGACCGGCAAGGGAATGCCGGGTGCTGGATTGGCTGCGATGAGGGGCCCGCATAAGGTTCGAGTTCGACCCCGTTAAAATGGCTCAGCTCTTCGGGGGGGTGTTCGAGGTTACGAAGGGAACGAGACATTACATAAGGATTGCCACGATGAAGAGCTTGTTGAGATGCGAGGCAGATTCCTCGACAGTTGGAGATCATACACTTCGTAAGGCTGTGCTCACTGCGACATTGAAGCTTCACCTCCTTGGCGGTGACATCGTCATCCGGCCTCTGGCGGGAACCTGTTGCTTGTTTCTGGGGCTAGAGGCTCATCTTACTGCTTGGCGATCTTATCAGGGTCTTTTAGCGGTGTGAGATTGAGAAATTGTTTCTTCAATACTTCCAGAGTTTGCTTTGGGAGGTCAGCAATCTGAAATTCTTACTGATTACAGTACACAGAGTTCGCAGCTCGCATTAGGCTAATGAAGCCTCTGCGTGTTGGCATTCTGCATCGTCAGCAGCGCCGCAACCATCTCGCAAGCGTATCGCTGCAAGTTTCTTGTTTGTGAGGCTTGGCCACCTTTGACGCGTACCCAGAAATAATCTAGACAGAAAATTTGCCTTACAGTAGAAGGTTATTTCTCGGCAATGATTCCGAAAACCGAAAATAGGCTCATTGATCTTTGACGTCGACGACGGATGATGGGTTCAGGGCTTTTCCATATGATCCGAGCCGAGAGTGGACACTCAGCTTTGGCTTGATGGAAATATACTTAAGATCTTAGCAAGAAAATGCTCGCTCCGATTCAACGCGGTGTGGACTCGTAATTCATTTTGTAAGATTATTGGCCTATCTCTTCCTCCCGAACGACACCTTCGGAAACTCCAGTGGAAGTTTCAACTTTGCGACCCTTCGTTGCGTTGATGCCGCCTTGGTTAGGTTCAGTTTCTTCCTCTCTGTCTCACCCAATGCCGTGATCTTCGCTCCAATCTCGTTGAAGTACTGGGACATCGGCTTCGTCTCGAGCTTCAAGTCGTCCTGCAGCTCCCACATATCGACCTCAAAGTTGTCTACCAGACAAGCCATTGCACATAGATGTGTGATTAGCAAATCACCCTGATATTTACTCATTTGCCCTCCGTTGGTGAACTTCCGCTTCACGCCTTCGAGAACCGCCTCTGGCATATCGCCCATCAGTTCTTTAAGATCGGGTCGGCTTGGCCATTTCCTGATACTTTTAGCAAGGGCCGATTTGTTGTAAACATCCAGGAGAAGTAGCATATAACGCAAAGTCTTCAGCCTCTCAACACTGTCCCAGCGAGTCGTCACTAGGCGAGTAGAGACATATCTGGAAGAGAGAGGAAATTCCTGTCTCTTCTTGATAGCATCCTGCCATTGTTTCACAGGTATAAGCTTCATCGTCTCCTCGCCGATCAAGCTGTTGACTGTATAGACATCATTGATGACAATTGCGTCCTCATTGGCCTTCGGTCTTGGCTTCGCAGCATCTGCGGCTTTGGCCAGTTCATCTCTCGATGACATGCCCTTCGTAGCCTCCGCCATGTTCGCAATTATAGCAGCTGCAGCTCCTTCGAGTTTCGGTGCCTGGCCATTGGCAAGCTTTCGTGCGGACTTATCTGGTGAAATCGCGTTCTCGGTGACTGAAGCAATGGCTTTCCGTGCTTTCTTGGTACCAAAGGTTTGTCCAAGGACGTTTCGTCGTTCTCTCATATTCTATAATGGCAATTAGACCACTGGCCGTAAAACATTGCATCCGCAGACTTACTAGTGACATCTCTTCCTCTGCAGAAGCTTGATGGGCTCTGACACTGCCTCGTACAACCATTTTTCGTGCCTCAATGACCTCCATTTTGCCTGTCTCGGGATCGTAAACTCCAACATAATGCTTGAGCAACGAGTCTGCGCCGCCAGTCTCTTCTTCTCGCGCCGTGTAGTCGAGCTTTGGGTGTTCGGAGGAGTGCAGTATCAGTTCCTTTGTTGCGATGTCACCGCTCTTCCCTGGGTTTGAATGCGGGTTTCTGCGCGTTTTGGTATATGGCTTGAGGTTGATCTCAGATGGCATAGCCAGACCGGGTGTCGAAGCTAAACGTAGTCAGAATATGCACAATAAACCGTGTCAGATTAGGAGAGACTCCAGAGTCGCATACCTATGATCGGTGCCCATTTTCCAGTCTCGTGAACAGAAAGATTGATCTGCTTGTCTCCATCGATTGCGACTCTTTTGCTGGGCTTGGAAGAGTCTTCGGTATGTCTCTTCCGTTTCTTGGATTTCTCGACCTTGTCTGCCATCATTGCAGCAGGCCGTGTAGTTGTTCAAGCTTCTGCTGATGCAAATTTCGTCGCCAGAACTCTTTTTTCTGCCGAAAAACTTCACCGCCTTGAGTTTGCGGGGCAGGCACACCACACAACACCAAGAGCAAAATTCAGCGGCGATGCAGGTTTGAGGAGAGAATAGTCTTGGAGGAGCTGTAGAAGAGGTCGCTGGCGCTGTGTATGGTATCATTAATAGCTCATCTTGTCGTGGGACAATTGGATTGGAAGCTGAGTCTCAACATGACAGCAGGTTCGACGTCACACAATGCTAAGGTGCGCACAAGGAGAAGCACAGTTACATCAAATCGATTCACAAGCGACGAGGAGCAGGTATGAAGTAGGACTTCTTTTCATTCAGTATCAGCAAATGAAGTCGATGGTATCTTAGCATCTGCGGCAGCTTTCCTCCTATCGCTTCCTGTTTCGCAAACCCTCAATTGACAATCCGACAAAAGGTGTTGACCGATCCTGCTTCCTTTCAATCCATTCCATCAAAGGCCAAAGACTACGCGTCATCAAACTGCTCTATCCTTGAACACCCAGCTGCCATTGTACCGAGTGGTAGTCCCAAACCGTGCAGGTAGACCGAAATGCTGAAAAAGGCGTAGACGTTGATGCGGGAGATGGCGTAGACGAGGAGTTTACGTTGTCATGGTGACTTGTTCGAGAGGTAAGAGTGACCGAGATCGAGTTGTTGTGAGTTGTTTACTTGCTGTGAGATTGTGAGCCAATGGTCCGCGAAGGTGGAGGAATGCTACTTACGATCTGGCACGAGTCTTGCGGCGCTTTCTCTTGAGGCGCCTGACGCGCTTTTTCCGCCATTTGGCTCTCATCGCTTCGAATTCCTGTGATGGTTAGAGAAGTGCGATTAACTGAGGAGGGAAATCATACTTGTTCAAAGTTTTGAGAGTTGTATGATGAAGTTGTAGAAAGAAAGTTGGAAACTCGAAGTGGCCTCGCATAATGGCAATCGAGAGTGGCGCTAGCTTAGCGGTGCATTAGCGTGTGGTAGGGTAGGGCTTATCACATGATCCATCACGACTTCCTCGTCAGGCGCATCGAGCTCCCTTGAGTTCTCTTCATCAACTCACCTTCGATCATCGAATATGATCAATTAGATGTTCCAGGGCCCTTGGGACTTCACATGCTATACCATTCTACTATCTCAATTACTAACATACTTCTAATTGACCCCAGTTCAGACATTCCCAACACTGCCAATCGCGGCAACGTCCAGCATGAACGCCGATGCGCTTCACGAAGGGGACGACTCAGATATGTATGATGTTGCCCAGCACGGAGAACCTGTTGCCTCACTTGTGTACCAATCAGATCATGGACACAATATGGGTATGTTTCCCATCACTTCAAAGAAATGCATCAAGTCTGACAACCTCCCCAGAGCTGCCAATCTACGCCGGTAAGGAGCTGTGCATTGGTAGGCTCGACGACGGAAAGTGGTATGTCTTCCCGGAAACTTGTCGTCTTTTTCTAAGGTCTATTTAGTTCTTTCTTCATTCCCGATTCACGTGTGTCCAAACGTCACTTCCGCATATATTCAGTCATATACGACAAGGAGAAGTGCGACGAGTTCCAGCCATTGATTTACTGCGAAGATCTTGAGTCTACCAACGGCACCTATGTTAACGACAGATGCATTGGCATGATTGGTTTTGAACGAATAGGTCATTTGCTCACTCACGGCGACATCATCGAAATCAAACCGGATTGGCGATTTCGATTTCAGCACCATAGCGACACATCAATGCCCCAATGCATGACCCAACTTCAAGATCAGGAGGTAAGCACACGTTCGCTCCCCAGAATTTCCAAAATATGGGACATTGTGCTTGTGGACCTCTGTAATCAGCGTGACCTCTGCGTTTATTACTTTGACTGGCGATGCCTCTTGCTGGTGTCGGAGATGATTTAGTTGAGCTGACTGTTGCAGCACTTTGCAGACAAGTACGCTATCTCGGATCGCGTTCTTGGACAGGGACAATACGGCGCGGTGTACCTAGGCACAGAAGTCGGGACATCTAAGCAACTTGCTTGCAAAGTCATCAATCTCAGTGAGGCCGCCGACAATCTCGCCGAACATTCTTCTGCGGTTGCTGGGAAAGCATGGCATGAAAGAGTAGAGCGCGCCAGAGAAGGCATAAGGCTGGTTATGCGAGAAATCAAAATCCTCTCCAAGCTCAGTCACGTAAGTCGAAATTTGGATGCCCAGGTGCTAGGCTGACAACCTCCAGCCAAATATTGTCGACCTCAAAAAGACTTTCTGCTCAAACACCCACTTGTAAGTTTGCCAAACAGCCGAGACTAGCATTCCTAACAAGAGCAGGTACATTTTCACGGAATTAGCACCGGGTGGCGATTTATTCTCTTATATCGACAAGCACGATGACAAGCTCAGTGATCTACAGAGTCGCGTCATCTCTCGACAGATAGTCTTGGCTATACAATACATACACAGTCAAGGAATTGCTCACAGAGACATCAAACCAGAAAACGTTCTCATCATGCAAACGGACTTTGGTGGTCGTGTTGTCTTGACAGACTTCGGGTTTGCGAACTACATCCACAAATCATCGGGCAGATTAATGTCCAAGCTTGGTACCAGCGGCTTCATTGCTCCGTGAGTCAAATTTTGGTTTCAACACACTCATACTGACAGACTCAGGGAGGTCGACTCCGTGGACGTGGTGAAAGGTGGATACACGACTGCCGCAGATCTGTGGTCACTCGGTGTCTTGACAGCGTGCCTACTCACCGGATACTCTATCATCCCACGCGAAGAATTCACGCAGATCAGCCAGAACGAGATAGCCGACCGCTTTCTAGGAGCCCACGACGACTTCACAAGAGAACGATGGCAGAGCATGTCGGGCAGAGCATCGCATTTTCTCCGCAATCTTCTGGCCATGGATCCCGAGAAACGAATGACTGCAGATCAAGCTTTGGCTCATTCGTGGTTCACCAAACCGCCGACCGAAGCAGCACTTATTGAGGAGGGCTACAAGAGGGTCATCCGGTTTTGGAGGAAGCGCGATGAGGATGAAGAGGTGATGGAAGATCTTCCTGGGCGAACTCCAATTTCTTACGCAAACGAAAGCACTACCACTGGGCCTAGGTTCCGGAGGAAGCTCCCGGATGCATCATCTTCTCCCTACTTTGGTTTGGACCGCCACATCAACCAAAAGATTGCCTCGAAGAGAAAGAATGTCCTGGCAGAGGTCAATAATTCTGGGGCTCGATTTCTTACTTCAGATTCGTACCGAAATATGCCCAATAGACGCGGTGTAAACATATCGGCTCAAAGAGACAAACAGGTGAATGTCGAAATTGTGGATGGCAGAGATATGTTTGGGAGTTTTTCGAATGGGTTGAGTAATGGTTCACAGCAATTCGATATGGATGAGATATCACTTGTACCAACGAAGCCTGTACCTCGTCTTGAGGAAACAATTGAGTTCAGCATGGGCGATTCAGTCATACCCGAAACACCACAGCCGGAAGCCATGATCGAAACACAAGACGAATCTCCACCTACAAGGGTGCGAGTCGAATCCGAGAACGACGAGGAGAGAAGTATGCATGATGAAGTTGCTAAGACGATACCAAAATACAGCAGTGCAAAAGTATTGAAGGATGAACTCATGAAGAAGAGATTGGAAAAGGAAATGGCTAGACTGCGTCGTAAGCATTCTTCAGTACCTTCATCGTAATAGCCAGTTCTCCTCCTCTTGCGCTACTCGCTTCTGCTGAGCACAATGGCTGTGGACGATGCGGAGTTTTGTTTTTGACCCATTTTGCTGTATTTCCGAAGGCTAGATTTGGCTGTTGATATGCTTTGAGCTGGCTTGAAACATACAAAATGTCACCGATACGTTCAAATTACAGTACTTCAATTCTGCTTGTCGTGCAGCTGTTCTCGAAGGGGCAGCAGATATGTAACAGGCTGCGTCGGCGGACTTAGCAATTCTCTCCCCTCAGTATCCCTTACTTTTCCCAGTCCTTCCACCAGCGTGGCAAGTGTCACAAGTCTTGACACCTCGCAAATTGGTTGTCATCTGCTTGGGGATCTCCTATCAGACGATCTTCAAAGATCGACGTTGCCAACCAAATGAGTTATACGTCTCCTCCACGGACATTGGCGTCTTGAAAACTCCGTCAACATAACCAACTTGTCTCCCAATTGTTTTTGTCGCTATTCCAAGTCGCTGGTATGCATTCAAATCATGCTCTGTCATATGGAGTAACAGAAGCTGGATCTCAATCGCGCTCTCAAATTCGCCTCCTGCTTTCGTTCGCCATTGCAATTACATGCACACCAATCCTTCTCTTTGTCGCATGATTTTCCACGATTCCATCGAATCAGCGTGTACACTCGGATCAAAGTAGTCTGTATTGGCTCTCAATGCGTCGCCAAGAATGTCGACGCTCGTGCAATTCCCTTTCAGAGTAAGATAGGAGCCCTTCTGTGGAGTCATGTAGGTATTCGACCGTTCGTCATGGACTATCTGAGCCCCTTCAAACTGTGGACCATGCATATCCGGCCAGTTACTATGAGCCCTCAACGCCTTATCCTGCCAGTGCGGTTTATTGTGATTGATTAACTGCTCCCACGAATATAAAACCTTCCCATTGGCTGCTGCCCAGCTCCAGCTGGGTGCACGATATTCGGCTGGAAGCTTTCGAGAATCTCCTGCAATAATTTCCCATGCCAGAGACCTTGCCAGATACTTGCTCCAGAGGCCAGCGAGGTAAGATTCTAAATTGTCTCCTATAGCAACAGCAAGACCGGAGATAGCAGGGAGCTTGTCGGAGGGGTACGTCAGATCTCTGTGTGAGAATTCCGATACACAAGCAAACCATGCAAGCAATGTACCAGCCGCATCTGCACCACTGTGATTCTCAGTGTCTGCGTCTCTACATCCCAAAGTTGGTTCGCCTAGTCTTAGAAACGGCTGCAGTCTATCGTTGCGGAGGAATAGTCTTTGAGGATCTGGAGGGTTACCCCGATGTTCACTTTGCCGAGTCCACGGATAGTATGATTCGGACTGACATCCTTGAGAACATTCCCAGAACATTTCAGTGGTTGTGTAGTGGAGGATAGTTCGTGCCATGATTCGTTCTTGAGCCGCCCAGCCACGGTTGTTGAGCGGCAAGTTGTCAAGGATACTCAGCGGTGACTCTCGCGTTGTGCCATATTCGTCGTACATATATGTTTTATTGACAAAGTAGACATCGTTATCGGAGCCCAGAAGTGGTGAGCAGAGTGAAGTACGCTTGTTCAAAATGCCATATTCGCTATCGATTGCCGCAGTAGCGGAGACAACTAAGGACGCATTCCGGTATATTGCAGCCATTTTTGGGGACTCGGTGGCCCAATCCTTTGGAGAATCTTGGACGATGCATAGTGCATCAATCCAAATGTACTCGAAGCCCAATCTCCTTGTGATGGTAAGGGCGTCCCGAAAGTTGCGGGACAGTGTTGAAACTTCCATCGCCTGCTTCCATTGTTTTTCATTGTCAAGCAGCAGTTTTGTCATCTTGCTCTTACCCCAAGAATGACTCAACGCGACATATTTTCCCTGCTTCCCAGCTGTTTCCACTAGCCGTGGAGACCGACCTTCATCCCGCGGAACCTGGACAAGCCTCTGCGGAAGGCTAGTATTCCCATCGGATCGACATCCATGACTCTCACAGTCTTTCATCCACACTCGTATTTGATTCCAGCATGAATCCTCACAAGGATCAGGAGACACCAGAAATCTAGGTTGGATGCTTTCCACATGTCGTTGAAAAATTCTAGTGCTTGTACGCTGGTCTGTGGTTGGATCGTTGATACTTAGATCGACGACCCAGTCACGGCGCCATATGGGTGATAGCCAGACGGAAGTCTTGGGATCGAGTTCCCATGATGGGGTGTTGCTTAGTAGCATGTGTAAATGAAGGGCATCGCGGAAGAATCGACAGCCTTCACAGCCTTGCGTGGCACTCTCGACTATTTTGCCGTATGCCGGCAATGGGATAGCGGTCATGGATTTGAGGCTGCTTAATTGGAGAGACTGGCAGCTTTGGCAAAGAGGCATTTTGAGAAAGCTGGGTTGGCGCACTTCAGCTAAAGCTGTGGAGAGGAAAGGAGGTTGAGGTGTTGTCATGCTTGCTTAATCAGCTGGCTCTATTCGTATGGCTTCGGAAGATTCTTTGCAGCAAGATGGCATCTATTGGCTGAGACTCCAACCAGAGAAGTTCATGGTATAGAGCTTGTAGAGAGAGATCAACTATCTCGTCGCTTGAGAACGAGGTTGATTTTATGTACAGTTTCCCAATCAAATATATACAACGAGACATCAAGTCCCTTTTTTCAACCCCACCCGTCGCCCAGAAATCCCAAACCCTAAACAGCCTTCGCAAGCATAGCAGCAGCATGAGCAGTTACTATAGTAGCATACTCCGTACTGCCATAGTAGATCGCATACCCATCATCGTTCGTCTCTCCAGTGGAAAGATCATCCCCGTACTGCCAATACAGATCTCCAGCCGTCTCTGTACTCAACACAGTAGCCTGCCAAGGCTCCTCATCAGCATGAGTCAAGCTCCCATACTCTTCCATGATAACTGGCTTTCCGATCGCCGCGGCGGCAGTGGCGTGAGCTGTGATCCATCCGTTGCCCCATGTATCGACCTCGCCCCAGGATGAGGGGTAGAGGTGATAAGTCCCGAAATCAATAGTGGAGATCGCGAGATTGGTAGTGAAGTTCAATCCTGGTCCGGTGGTGTAAGGATAACTTCCATCACTCCCGGTCGTCAACCCAAACCCTTCATCACCAATCGTAACCATATGATTGCTATCCAAGCTCTTAATATACTTGCTCGTCGTCGTGATCCAATTTGTGATAACAGAAGTGTCGCAACCGCTGCATCTCGGTTCGTTTGCAAGCTCCCAAGCAAAAACAGCAGTGGAGGTCTTGTATCGAGCAACGACAGCGGCGATGTAGGCTTGGTATTGTGCTTGTGCGGCGGTGGACGTGTACCATCCTGTTACCGGGGAGATGCCGTAGTAGGTGCAGTAGGCGGCCATTCCTCCGTAATCGGTCCAGTTGTTCACGAAGTTTATGATGAGGGAAATGCCATGGGCCTCCGCGGATTGGACGACACTGTGATGGATTAGGACCCCGTTTTCGAGAGAGAGGAGTTGGGAGACATGGGGGAGGGGAAGGAGGGAGAGAAACAGAGAAGGTGATTGCTTACTAGTCAAGACGTTGGAGGCCGTCAGTACCGGTGTTGATGACTGGAGACGCCCCTGATACGAAGGACTGGAACCATACGGTGCCGGAGCTTGGGGTTGAGGTTACGTCGTTGAATCCCCAAACGCGGAGAACTTTAAGGCCGGTCTAAAAAGTTGTCAGTAAATTGTCCTAGGAAATTGCGGATTCTGTTGGGCCTAGTAGGCTTTGCTCTCAGCAGTTCCTGACCACAGACATTCTCCTGCCCAGCACCAGTGATTTCTAGGATATTCAAGAAACGAGCATTCTTCTAAGAACATGCATTGTCATTCATATCCAAGAAAGACTTACTGAGGCAAGATGGGACATGATAAGATCGACGTCGGCATTGTTAGTAAGGAAACCAATATAGTAAGCGTTAGTTCCCATCCAGTACTCAGTCTTGCCATTAATCGTGAAGACACTGCCGCTGGTCTTGGCATAGCTTGTAATGGCAGAAGTTGTGCTTGACGCAGCGCTAGACGTTGTCGAAGAGGAAGAAGTCTTTGATGTGGACACTGTCGACAAGGTGGATGAAGAAGCTTGTGTGGAGGTGGTGGCAGCGGCAGTCGTAGATGCTAGAATTAGATTTAGTTGAAGATCAGCGTTTTGCTTGGGGCATTGAGAGCCTACCTGTTCCAGGGATACATTGAGAATAGTACGCATTTTGGTAGAAGCAATAATATCCAGAGACACAGGTGGTAGCGCCCGTCCAGTTTACTCCTCCACCTTGAAGGAATTAGCTCCAGCTACTGGTAACACCTTCAGGATCACGTACATTGACCGTAGGCAGTCTGCTGTGCAGTTGCAACGGCAAGAGCCGAAGAAGCAGAAATGAATGAAGAGAACTTCATGCTGAAAGAAGTATAGAGAAAGAAGGAAGTCGAGACTTGCTGATCATGACTGTTGGGGACCAAATAGAGTATATAATTGACAGTCAAAGGAGAAATAAAAACCGTCGGCCCGCTTCATCCTCAATATCGGAGTGGAGTGAGGAGATGCTCCACCCTCGTTCTTCAATTGAGACCACCCGCACCATTCTAGACGCCGGCATGGATGACGGTGGTAATGGCACAGATCAATGGGAGGTGGAAAATATTTCAACAAACATCGGACGACAAGATCAAGCTTCTGAGAAAAATCTCCGCATGATCCTCGGATAGAGTATAGTTCAGGGGTCAGCCTCTCTCTCATCGTTCAGGAATGGCCTTGCGAGCTTGAAGGAATCACGGTAACGAGCTCCGACAACATGGATCCTCCCTGAAGCCATGCGTTTGAGGGGTGCTTGTCCAATGAGCAGGCAATTTGAAGGTCGCATGCGGCCATACCCGTCAGTCGATCGTGTGGGGAAGCCACGGAAGAACTTTCTCGG
Organism: Phialocephala subalpina; assembly: GCA_900073065.1. Lineage (NCBI taxonomy): Eukaryota > Fungi > Ascomycota > Leotiomycetes > Helotiales > Mollisiaceae > Phialocephala > Phialocephala subalpina. The sequence goes on from FJOG01000013.1 coordinate 870,005, forward strand.
GACGTGTGGCCGACTGCCGTGGAAGGAGAAGTTCCGTTCTGAAGATGGTCAATTATGCCCATCTTCTGATGCAGCAGAACAAGGTTTGAAGGCTCTCTCACGAGGCAGCACATGGTCGTGATTATAGGTGTGAGGAGAGATTGGACGGATGAGGTGAAGTGTCATCTTGAGTGCCCTAGAGCTTAGAGCGTGCTCTAAAGCTGCCGAGGACTAGCTCGACTCAGAAAAGCTTAGCGCTTTTGGCACGTGCCACGCCTTGGCGTCATGTCTTTGCCGAGTTATTTTCTTTCCTCCTCTCTTCCTCCTCATTTTTTTCAGCCCCAGCTCTCTACCTCTATCACGCCTCCGGGACACAAGGATATCTCCATTGATCTCGTAGGCCGAGTCAGCTCGCAAAATGTTTTCGAAACAGTCAGCCTCATCCATGGACAGCCATAACTCCACGGGCCCAGTTCTTGACATGAAGGAAATCGAAGATCGCCAGAATGCGCCCATCCTCGAGAGAGACGTCGACCAGACATTGGAAAGGAATCTCGATGCAGCTAATAATTCTCAAGAACTCTACAAGCAGACTTTCTCCTTCTTGAAACTTCCTCGAGAAGTGCGGGACCTCATTTACAATTACGCTTTGAAAAGGGAGAAAAGTGTCAAGCCACAACCCAGTCCTGCGGCATCTAAGTACCTGCGAAACTTGTACTGGAAGCCCAAAGGACCAAGCATATGCCTTCTCAACCAACAAATTCGGGAGGAGGCTAACACTATCCTCTATTCCACCAATGTGTTTAGATTTTCGAATGGATACGCGCTACGATGCTTCGAAGCAGCGGTTGGTAAAGACAACCTGGATTTAATCCGACGCATTGAGATCTCACTGGAATCTGAGCATTGTACAACAGCACATTCTAATCGCCTTTACTACGAGCAATATGTGCATCGCGAGCTAGCTGCACTTCCGGATGGCATGGATATTGCGAAGGCACTGTCCACATCGGGACTCCGGAATATTACAGAGATGACCATCATGGCCAATAAATGGGAAGTCAAGGAGCAGGGTCTGAGGTCCTTTGGTCCAGACCTCGAATCTGCCATCTGCGAAGTCCTCAAAAGGAACCCAGAAGTTCGTTCCTGCTTACGACTCGCAGGCTACCTGGATTCAGAACGGGAGAAGTTCTCAGAGCAACATGAGATCAAGACTGAAATTCTGGATTACTCCGTACCAGTTTCGGATACAATTCTGAAAATTCCCTTTGCAGTATTTCCTGGACCCGATCTGTCTCTTCCGGGGGCTGACACATGCTGGTATGGCAGATGTCCCACACGAAGAACTGAGCCATATCGCGCTGATAACGGCTGGCTGGATCGTATGTCTCCCTCGGTGGTGACTTGGCACTAGAAAATTATCAATGCAATGTAAATATTCATCGTTTCATCTTTCTCACTGTGCGAACAGATCTGAGTGAGCCTCTACTGTTGTTTCTCTCGAACGGACACAAGTTGTGATATCTATATCATTTAACTTTCTCAGTCTAGGCTGGACAATCACGACATGCGTCCTACGCTGAGATACCGTCATCCCTTGCGGCGCAGATCTTGAACGTTGAAAGCCGTCCGTGAAGAGCCTCCGTCAAGAGTATAGAAACGAGCCTAGGACATCTCAAACATTTCAATTCATCTCCTATTGAGGCTTACTTTCCAAAATGGCATTCTCCTTACTCCTCAATCTCTCCTCACTCGTCTCAAAACACCCTGGAATACCCGTACCCTCAAACCCACAACCCTCTCTAATCATCTTCGCTACTCCCTTCGTTGCCAACAGAATCAACGGCATCCCATGTCCGTTGAAGCCAGCACAAATATACTGATTCGTTTTGCCGGGCACGGATCCAATATGGGGCATTAGGTCTGAGGTGTACTGTTTCTTGTCAGTTGGGTTGTCTTACCACAGTTGTTTTTCCGCACGAAAGTCCAGAAGCCAGCGCTTCAGGCTCCTCAGAAGGAAAAGAGAAAAATGGAGGGAACGTACGCCCATAATCCCAGTCCATATCCTATCAAGCTCAGCACCAGACTCTTCCCAACCCCGATAAGTCTTCTGCATAAGTCCATCTTTAAAATGGCTAACAGCAGGTTCAATCAAAGTCGAGTCATCGGTAACATTATACCACTGCTTCAAATCTTGCAAGAACGTATGTCGAGCTCCACCAACGATGATGCTCCCGTCCAATCTAGGAATCTGGTAGTCGTAAAATCCGGGTCCATAGCGGACTGAGGTGCTGTTTGGGAGGTATGGTGGTGTGGTTCCTTCGGGACATGTGATACGGGTACAGATTCCTCGAACGGGGACAATTTTCTGGTCGTAGGAGGGGAGGATGGAGGAGGTGTAGCCGTTTGTTGCGTAGACGACTTTTCGGGCGAGGAGGGGACCGCGGGGCGTGGTGATGGTGTAGCATCCATCTTTCGAAGTTGCATCCGAGACTGAGAGGACGGGTGTTTTCGTCTGAAGATTTACCCCTCGATCAACAGCCCGTTGCAAAAGATGCATGACCATCTTATACGGCCTACCACAGTCAGTCACTCCCTACCCCCTTCGCTCTCACTCAAACTCACCAAATATGCCCAGCAGTAAAACTAAATGCAACCTTCGCCCCCTTAACCCCACTCAAAGCCTCCCCCTCCTTCCCTACCTTCATCTGCACATCTCTCGTACTCGGCTCCCCACTCTCCAACAACTCCTCAAAAGCAATACGAGCTTTGTCTGCGTGTTCTTGGTCTAGACATGCATCGACGGCACGGGTGAGTGTGAAGTCACAGTCTATTTTTTCGGACTCGACGAGGGATTTTACGGCGTGGATTTGGGAGGATTCGAAGGCTGCGATGGCGGTTGCCATGGCGGGGCCGTACATCTTTTTGTATTTTGGGACTGGGAGGGGAGTTAGTGAGAAGAAAGGAAGAGGGGAGAGAGGGTATGGAAGCTTGCCGTTGAAGTAGACATCTGGTTTTAGGTGACCTCCTATTTGCGCCGATGGTTAGCGTGTGAAGTCAAGTGACAGAGAAAGGGAGGTAGCAACAAACCATTTCTTCCAGTAGCACCAGAACACGCCTCCCTCGCTTCAAGAATCACGATCTCCTTTCCTGAATCTTTCTCCTCTTTCCCCTCCAACAAATGATGCACCATAGCAGCACCCGTATACCCCGCTCCAATGACTACAATATCACATGATTGCGGTAGATCCAGGGTACTTCTATGGCTGTCAAGTGGATGAAGCTCAGTCCTCCAAAACGGAACTGTCGAATTCGGCACAGGATACGGAAAAGGGGGAGTTTGAGCCTCCACCGGCGTGGACGTCGAATCAGGAACAATCGTCTTCCTCAAAGCCTCCAACCTTCTCTGCGCTGTTGTCGAATCCGAACTCATCTTGAAAAAGATCCCGTGATACAAGACCAGACATGGGATATGCAGAAGCTCTGTGATAAGAGATACTTGTATCTATATACCAAGACGTTGCCCTATCTCAGTTGTTGAAGCAAAGTGGGATGCCGCAGTCAAGTTTCCGAGGCTTTGCCGTGGCGCATCGATTGATGCAAAGCGGCGACTTCTCCTCTCTTCCACCCTCGACGACAACATGTTTTGTTATCGCACTTTTCCTTGTTCTTGTTCCAGAAAGAAAAGAATCTACGGTCGCCGATCTTGCCTTGCAAAACCTACAAGCTCATCGATACGGCTCCTCTCCTCTGTCTTCTTCAGCAAGTCGCAATCTTGAAGTCGAGTGCCATCAAGATGTCCTGTCAGAGATCACCCTCCACAATTGCCGGAAGTGCTCAATCCCACCCAAGAGCCGAACCCTGCAGCCCCGCAACGTTCCGCTAATTCTCTAGATCCACATCGGACAATGTCCATGAAAAGGGATCTTACTGATAAGATGTCTATAATATGGGGATGTGTCGGCGAAGACCGCATATGCAGTGCTCCCAAGCGGGTATTCAGCGATGCCAGGTTGATATCTCCCACCACTCTTGACGCATAATATCTGTTCCCATTACCCCAGCATACCTTAAGTACTGCATGTCTCATCCGATCATTCGATCTTTACTTTACTTGCTTTTTGGTCTTCAAAATTTGCTGCCTTTCTGAGTGCGATTTTGATAATGGCGGACGAGAAGAAAGTCGATATTGCCGTCGGAGGGAGTGAGGGTTCAGATGTTGAACCTGGACAGACAGAAGCTGTTGAAAGCGAGAGCTATGGATGGAATCGTGGACTTTCGCCTCGAGCCGTCATCATGTTGTCTCTTGGAGGAGGCATCGGGACTGGTCTTTGGGTCGGGACAGGAACTGCTCTTCATGCAGCAGGACCGGCCGGCATAGCAATCGCTTATACCTTGGTAGCGTGAGTATTGCATTTGGTCGATGAGAAGTTCGGATGCTGATGCGGTTGCCAGTATCGCGATTTACATCGAATTCATGTCCATCGGAGAAATGACATGTTACAAACCCGTCCATGGAGGATACATCCGCCAGACTATGGAGTACGTCGATAAAGCAGCAGCGTTCGCGATGGGCATGAACTTTTGGTTTCAATGGGTGATGATCATTCCCGCTGAAGTTATTGCATGCATTTCCGTACTCAAGTACTGGGAAGCTCCTCAACACTTTCCCGAGGCGGCATATATCACCATCTTTCTCATCGTAGCAGCGATTCCAAACTTCTTCCCAGTCCACTTCTACGGCCATGTCGAAATCTTCATGAGTATTCTGAAGGTTCTTGCTATCATGTCTTGCATGTGCTTCATGTTCATCATGGCATCTGGTGGTTTGCCTGCTACTCATGGACCTCTCGTGTTCCATTACTGGAAGACTCCTGGAGCTTTCAACCATGGATTGAAGGGTATATGTAAAGCTCTCCTTCAAGCTGCTTTCAGCTGCACTTCTGGTAGGTTTTATCTGCAATGTCCCTGATTTGCTTCGGCAATGCTAATATTTTCTCCCAGCTGGTTGGGTGGCCATGACAGCAGGCGAAATGCGAGACCCTCGACGAACTGTCAAGCGATCCATCAAGCCTCTCTTCTATCGAAGCTTCACTTTCTTCGTCGTCAACATTTGGCTCGTCGGAATGTGCATCCCGTATGACGAACCCAATTTGAGCAAGTCTGGAACGCTCGCTAGCCCTTTCATCCTCGCTGTTCGAGATGGTGGTTCTCCGATTTTCGCCCACATCTTGAACGCTCTTGTTTTCGTCACTGTGCTTTCCTGCGGCATTACATCTTACTACGTGTGCTCAAGAGCCATGACACACATGTCTGATCTTGGCATCATTCACAGCTGGTTCGGAAAGAAGGACACCGCGGGCCGCCCCTGGAACTCTTTGATCATCAGCGGCATTCTCGGTGGTGGTTTGACATACTTGAACCTCAACAGCACAGCTCAGCAAGTCTACTCGTGGTTTTCAAGCTTGGTAAGAACATTCCCAACTTTCCACTATATCCCTCACCTGACAATTTCAGGTTGGAGTCGCAAGTTTCTGCAATTGGCTTCTGATCTACCTCTCCCACATCCGCTTCCGCCAAGGTCTCAAAGCCCAAGGAATCAACTACAAAACCCTCCCCTTCTACACCAAAATCGCGCCCTATGCCCAATACTTCGGTATCGTGCTCGTATTCTGCTTTCTCGCCGCCCAGCTCTACTTCGCCATCTTCCCATTCAGTGGGAAGCCTAGCGCTGAGAACTTCTTCTCGACATACATTACTGTGCCGTTGTTCATCATCGATTACTTTGCGTACAAGTGGTGGTTTGGTACTAAGATTGTGCCGCTGAAGGAGATGGATTTCTCGCCGGCGCTGTACTTTGATAGGATTGATAGGGATGAGAAGGAAGCGGAGGAGGCGAATCCGAGCCCGCCTTTGACGATGGTTGATAGGATTTGGGAGCTGAGGAGGACGGTTATTGGCTGAGATGGTGGTGTGCTCCAATATGATGATTTATGAGATGGTCCCCGATGAGGTCATGAAATAGCAGTCAACAGAGCTTCAAAGCATCAAAGCTTCTCCCGTCAATGCCTTGACCCCTACCTGGCTTCCCGTGGCAGAAGTGAGTGTGTCACGCGTACAAAGTCAATTATTTGAACTGCGTTCCTTCTACCTACCTACATTCGTAAAGTCATGTAAACCACTCCCAAATACCCCTTCTTGAACCTTGAGAAGAAAATTTCACAGAATACCTGTGATTATCTATTGTTTTCCTTCCGCACAACTCACCTCATGACCCATCTCCCTCTCTTATCCTATCCCGACGCGGGCGAAATAGAGGAAGCTTAATCTACTACGGGCCAAATAGCTGGGAGCTGGATTTGCTGTCTGTAAGTTTATCTACAATTGGCACTGCCAGGTGCGATGTGCAACAAAAGGGGTTCTGAAAGTTGAGATTGGTTGGCTGCACTTGCGACAGCTCTCCTTCTGGGGTCTAGGAAGGGATGCAAGATTGGAAAGATCATTCTTGATCGATAGTGGAAAGGAAGGTTCGAATTTAGTCAAGAGCAATCGAACGATCTCGTCATGTATCGATCGCTAGATTTCGAAAATTCACTCCTGGGCTCAGCTTCTCCGCCTCAAAGTCCGAGGTGAGATCGATGATCATCATCAAAAGTTGAGGACGGTGTTCGACCTGCGAGGAACAATATGAGCCACAACATTAATTATTGTTAAGAATCGGGAATCATGTTCTCAAGATTCCCCGGTTCGAGCTTCTATTCGGGATCAAGTCTTTCCTAAGACTTGCGTTTTACCAATTGCGAAATCCCCGCGATGCCGCTCCGCTCCGCTCCGCTCCCTTTGAGCGGCACAGTAAGACGGCTGGATTTATGGTGAAGCAACCACTAAAATCAGCGCACTAAGGCCCTGCATGCGCCAAAGCCGGGATGTCTGCCCGCTGAGGCTGCAGTCTCAGCCCTGTAAACCCACGTAATGTGCTGAGCTCTTTCAACGTCGAATATTATTTTATTCAGAGATGTGACGACTTCACTGTTATTTCAGCTCCATACGCCTTCATATCACACCCACCATAATTACTGGCCAAGATGAACCAACAAGGACCAAGAAGCGCGTCGGATCAGCACGTCAATCGTGCTTGTGATGCCTGTAGGGCGCACAAAGTTCGATGCCTACCAAATCTCACAGGCTCAGCGAAGATCTGTCAGAGATGTGCTCGAACAGAAAGAACGTGTGTGTACACTGCCCCTCAAAAGAGGAAGCAAAGGAAAAGGACAGACACTCGGGTCGCTGAGCTAGAAAGAGAGGTGCAAGCCATGCGTGCTCTGTTCGACAGGAAATCGAATAGCGTCGACGGGGAGAGCCCGAACAACGCTCAGCCAAGCAGATCTGAGAATACCAGCGCCGAGAATAGGAACCCCTTGACGAACAATTCCGGAAATTCATCGAATGAACCACCAAACGAGACTCCAGCTTCTTGGATGGAGGAACCCAACGAAGCGTACCCACGAGAATGGAGTCCTCCAGCCTACTCTCCAGATTCAGATGCCGTTGATCGTGGCATCATCTCAATGGACGATGCAAATGAGCTGTTTCAATCTTACAACCAAAATCTGGTCCCGCATTACCCCGGTGTGGTGTTCTCATCCGAACTTACAGCTGAGGAGCTTCGAAAGACGAAACCCACTCTCTTCTTGTCTGTCATCGCAGCAGCTGCTGCAAAGACCGACTCGCATCTCTACAGTATTCTCAATAGTGAGGTGCTTTCGGCTTATGCTCATCGAACTGTCATTCGGGGTGAAAAGAGTCTTGAGCTTGTTCAGGCTATGATCGTTACCTCGATTTGGTACTTCCCGCCTGGGAAGTATGCCCAGCTGAAATTTTATGAGTATATTCATATGGCTGTCACGATGGCATTGGACCTAGGTCTCGGCAAAAACCCAAAGCCTTCGAGGAATCGGAGAGGCGTCACTGCAGACGCAGGAGATGGAGTCACAGAAGTTCTTGATGAGAACGAGTTGGAGAGGAGGAGGACTTTCTTGGTGTGCTATCTTATTTCTACTGGGTAGGTACTAACATCACAAATCGAGATTTCGAGCTAATTCTGAAGGGTCTCGATGAGCATGCGGAGACCGAACATGCTGAGATGGAATAGCTGGGTTGGTGACTGTCTCGAGAGCCTTGGGCAGCTTCCTCAAGCATCCAAATCCGACAATATTCTTGCAGCTTGGGTGAGAATTCTCAAGATCACCGAGGAGGTTGGCGCCTCCTTCGCTTTCGATGAACCTAGCAACATGGCAGATTTGTCTGAATCTCGAGTGCAACTCACGATGACTGCCTTGCAAAAGTCTACTGAAGCATGGAGGAGAGATCTCCTCCCTGATGTCTATGATAACTGTACGTTTCTTGCTTGTACAGTTGCATGAAAGCAATACTGATTAACACCTCCAGACGCTCTCAAGCTACAGTATTTCCACACTCAGCTCTACATCCACGAGATCGCACTACATGACGATCATCCTCCGGAAGACTTTCAGCCTCCATTCGCGCTTCCGAAAGTCATATCCATTCACACTGACCCACGAGCATCAAATTCATACATCGATGCAATTTCGGTCAGCATCTCATCCGCTCAATCTCTTCTGGACATCCTTCTCAAGATGGAACTCGAAGCACTTCGAGCACTACCCGTTTATAACTACGTCCGCATGTCTTATGCACTCATCACTCTCATCAAACTCTATATCTCCTCAAAATCGCCCGAAAGCAAAATTGGAGCTGTTCTCGATCCCGCGAGCCTTAAAGTTGGCCTTTATCTCAAGTCTACGATCGACAAATTGATCAAAGCTGTGGGACCAAAGGAGTGCCGAGCACCATTCACATTCTTGGGAATGCTCATGCGACTTCATGGGTGGTTTAAGAGCCAAGAAAAAGAGCAGTTTTTTAAAGCTCCTGTCATCCCCAAAACGGAGGATGAATGTTGGTTGCCACCAGTACCGCGCGTTCAATGGGATCCGGATGCAAAAAAGCCTATGCATGGGAACGATGTGCCGTTCGGACCAAAGCATCCTGAGTGGCAACCCTACAGCATCCCCACGGAAGAGCTTGAGAATATGGACTTCGGTGAAATGCCAGATGTGGGGCCAGACAATCAGTTTGCATTCGATCCTGAGATGTTGAGCAATTTTCAGTACGAAAACTTGGGAGACGTTGATCAGTTTCTGTTGATGGGGAGAGGAGACTATCTCCCGTATGATTCTTGGATGCTGCCGGATGTATCAGGACCAGTTGGCAATAATCCGATTCCTGACCTTTTAAGCTGGATGACAAATGGGTCGGTACACAATTCTACATGAAAGGCCAATATCAAGCTGCCGATTGGAATTCTCAAATAAATCTTCACCAGTCAAACATTCCATTCAGTCTATCACACTCAACAACCAAGCTTTAGCCCACCCGCCTCACAGATCAG
>FJOG01000013.1:879730-914327 GCA_900073065.1 Phialocephala subalpina
CACCAACGATCAACTCGAGCCAGTCATACTGGATTCCCAGCTCCCTCAAGGCCATCTCCCCGAGAAGACCACTCAATATCAGACATTCAACTGGCACAACTCCCCAAACGAGACAAATCTTCCACCCCAAGATCAAAATGTGATGCTTCCTGAGATAGTATAGGAGGATAGCGAGGCAGAGGATGAGGAACTGTACTGCCATTGTTCGAGGTGAGGGCATCGTGTATTCGTCGAGCTGAGTAGCTGAGGCTTCAGACGTGGTTTTGTCATCGAGACTTCGGTCGTGGACCGATTTTCGGTTCTGCCTCAAAGACATGATGGAGAGGTGTATAGAGTTCGAAAGTTCGAAAGTCCTGACGTACAATGAAGAGAGTCTGCTTGATGCACCAAGATCCAGAATGATCAAAGCGTAGGTTCCAAACCTCCCATACTTTCATCTTTATTCTCTCATCCTCTACAGTCTCTTTGCTCGTACTCAACCTCATGCAATGAGTCGGAGCCGAGTGGTTTCGGTACTCACAGCATGCTTCACAACCGGACTGGGTACCAACTTCCTAAACCGGTGAAGTTAAGCTGCCGATTCAATCATCACGCTTCTCACTACTCAGCCTCCCCAACAACGTTTTCTGACGCGTTCTTTCAGCCTCGTATTTCAAAACAATCATCACCTAACACTTATCGCTTGGCTCTCATTGATCTAGCTATAAGCTTAAAACTCAAAGTCCACGTCAATGTGGTGGCCAAGCATCGGCGCAAGAATAAGTTCCGATCACGTGCATCTTTCCTGCAATCGAGATAGCTTCAGCTTCTTGCCAAGGTCTTCGGTAGTGACATTTGTCCGGTCGGGTATTTCTTACTGCTTCAATTAGGAGGCGGGAAACACGTCGCATCATCGACTTTGAAGCTAAGATGAGGGTGCTGGTGGTGCCTGGGGCTTTGTGAGCTTAGATCCAAGATGGACGTCGGGATAGGATGTTGCGCGGAGGTTGTTGTTGCCATGGTTGAAGTTTGGGTGAGCTTGGCTAAGGAGATGCAGGAGGTATATGAAGACGCTGTTCGTGAGAATGAGAGGACAGTAGCAAGCAATTTTAATCCAAGACATACGACGTCAACTCTTTCAACATTGCGAAGATCTGGCAAACGACAACAGCAACAATGAACAACTTTCAACTGGCACCCCGCTATCAACTTCCAAAAGGTGGCGGATTCATCGATCCAAACTTGCCCAATCCGCATGGACCAGGCGACGCCCGAATAATAATCTATGGGTATATCTCGCCTTCCTCCCCCCTCCTTCCACTCCCCTCCCAACCACCACAAAACATCTAACTAACCCCCTATCCTAGATACACACCAAACCTCACCCTCTGCATCCTCGCCATTATCCTCTTCACCCTCGCCTTCTTCGCGCACCTCTACCAAACCCTCCGCTACCGCCTCTGGTCCTTCATCCCCCTCACCGTAGCCTGCCTCCTCGAAACAATCGGCTACATATTCCGCACCCTCTCTTCTCAAAAAGATCCTTACCGAATTTCCTACTTCGTCGTGGAGTACTTCCTCATCGTCACTGCTCCTGTTCTCATTTCAGCAAGCATATATGTCTGTCTCACCAAGATTATTGCTTGGGCTGAACCTCACGGCTTGAGGTTCGGAGATGGGAGCCGGTGGTGTTTGAGGAAGAGGGGGATTTTGTGGTTCTTTATATCCGTCGATGTTTTTACGACGATTTTGCAAGTTACGGGAGCGGCGATGATCGGCTCGAAGACAAGCAAGCAGGAAGATCCCACAACGGCAAACAATATCCTCCTCGCCGGTCTCGCTATCCAATCTTTCGCCTTCTTGATCTTTCTTTTTCTCCTCTCTCTCACCATCTTTTCAATCCTCAAAGACAAAGAGATGAAAGACGAATTGAGAAGGAAGAGGAGTCCGTTTTTGGGAGTGTTGATAGCCAGTGGGTTGGTGTTTCTGAGGACGGTGTTTAGGTTAGTGGAGACTAGTGAGGGGGTGTTTGGGTATCTGAGTACACATGAGGCGTTCTTTGGCAGTCTCGAGTTTGCGCCTGTGGTTGTTGCTGTGGGCTTGTTGGGGATTTGGTTTCCGGGGAGGTGGCCAACGAGAGAGGTAGGGAGGAGGGAGAAGGCGTAGAGATACCAGGAGGTTGAGGTGGGGGTTTGTAAGGGGCTCTTGCAGTGCTTAGACGTCGTGTCGAATTGAGTGTTTTGATGCTTTTGGGTGGTACTTGAGGCCGGTTGTAGACTACAGAGAGGGCAGGAGATTGGTGTTGTCGAGCTTTGGCGAAGGAGAGAGGAGAAGTATTAGTTTTGATGGCTTTATGGATGGTATTGCATAGTCTCGCACAGCGGTGTAACACGAACTATGGCCAGACCACGGTCCAAGGTATGGCGAACGCATATGGCTTATCGAGTACACCCTGATAAATCCCGCTGCATCCCGCTGCATCCCGCTGCATCCCGCTGCATCCCGCTGCATCCCGCTGTCGGTGGCCCAGCCAAATGACCCCGATTTCTAGGACAATGAGAAAGTTTTGTTGCACATCTGGTCGCAAATTGAAATCTCAGCTTGGATCCAAGCTCGACGCGTCAACCTCTGCAATTTACGCGTCGCACAACAACCATTAAGCCAGTCCCAAATTCCAGCGAGAAGAAGTTTCCTTGTGGTATCTAGATGCTAAATCTAATCAGGATAACGATTTGGAATTGTGGTGGTAAATGTATGGATGATTTTGTGGTTGAGATCGCGATCTTTGCCCACTTAGCCAGCTCGCGTCGAATGTGAAAATGTCGCGAATCTATCTACGCAAATGCTATTCACTCTTTCTTTCCCTTAACCGGCCGCACCATAAACACCTCTACAAACTCCTTCTCACTCAAAGGCCCCTCTCCCTTTCCCTCTAATTCAACCACCAACCTATCCACCTCCTCAAACCCAAACCTCTCATATATCGGCTTCCCATCCGGACTAGCCTCAAGATACGTCTCCGCCCACTCCTCCTCACTCCTCTCAATTCCCCACCTCAGCAACTGTCCTGCAGCTCCCTTGCCCTGATAATCCGGTCTTGTCGCAATAAATTCCAAATACCAATGTTTCCTCCCCTTCATAATAATCTCATGTCTCCCTACCAAGCTGCCGAAAAAGTGGTTCGCGATTGAGACGTCTGCTCCTTCTGGCCAGGCCGGTAAATCGGCTCCGAAGGGAGCGTTGGGTCCGTTCCATTTGCAGTATGAGACAATCTTCTGGTCTGCTGAGTCCGAATCGTAAATGCAGAGGAAGTGGGCGTTGGGATCCTCTAATTCTTCGATAATGGAGTTGTACCACCAGTCGAAGGAGCTTTTTGAGCCGATAGCGAGATCTGCTGTGCGAGGAAAGACGAGGAGGGATATGGCGTCAATTTGGAAGGCGGAGAAGTAGATTTCTGTGAGGACTTTTGCGTCCGAAGCCGTGGCTTTGCGGAGTAAGAGAGGCATTTTGAGAGAACGATAGAGGACGATTTGAAGAGTGGGAGCGAGAAATGAAGAAGGGACAGAGAGTATATATAAAGATCAATCTACTATTCTAATTCTCTCGAAGCGCATCTCAATTCATGTGTAAGCCTGCAGGACCAACTTTGTCCTTAATTCAGAATCGTGAAAAACTTGAGAAAAAAGGCCCAAAAAGGAAGGCATGAAGTTGCTCAAAATGTGACTCGAACGGCAGCCGAAGGCGGTGCAAGATTGATTACTAATGTTACTGGGATTCACGGTCGGCGGCATGCGATGAGATCATTGAAGCCTCGGACGAAAGGCTTTGATCCTGGTGCATACCTATGCATCTAGACCTCTGTCTCTCATTTCGTATCAGACATGCCTAGGGCAGGTGCTTGAAGAAGATAGAAATGAATGCGAAAAATTTCTAGTTTGTCGCTCTGCCCCGCATGTTCGAGGCGAGGGACAAGTCTCTATCCATGGAGGTTGTTTTTAGCTTCCAGCACGAGCCTCCCACGTGACTCTCTAGGCATGTTCTGGATAAGATTTCATAAAGAGACGACGGGGTGGGCAGAGTGAATGTCAGATATGAGATGCAATCAGGAACGGGTACACAGTCATTGCCTTAGAACACAATATTCGTCATGTTGTATTCAATAACTTTTTGGTTTGAATTCAATTTCTCTTTTTACTCACATCAAACTTCTTTGAGCGGTCGTAAAGTGCATTCATTTCACGATACAGTTGTTCGAATGTATAACTAAGCTACAGTAGTGTACTGTAGGAACCAAATAATTTGGGACATTTTGCTATCACAAGTTCTGGCTGCGGTCCAGAAACGTAGGCGAGGGGTACTGTACTGTTGGGTATAGTATAGAGTGTGGGGAAACCCCGCCATCCAGACCCCAGCTTAATTTATCTGCATCCGCAAGTTGCGGATAAATACCATCGCGACCACTCATCTCTCAAGTCGAAATGGATCGAATTAGCCTCATAATACTTTCTCCGATCCGATCGTAAAGATGTATGGAAAGTACACGTTTCTTTAACTGCGTTCACTGAATATCAAGGTCGAAGGCACGAAGTCGTGTCTTCGACTGCACCACCCTTCTTCAATCTTTTGCCTCAGAGTGTTTCGCTGCTCTGCTTCAACATGAGAACCCTGATCCTCCTCTCCACTCTCTTTTCGCTTGCTCTGACGACCTCCGTCCTCCCTCCCAAAAAATCACTCATCGACCCCGACAAACCTATCTACCTCGGCGACGTCTTCTGGCCACCCTCAATGACATTCATAGCCTGGCTTCCCTCCGAACAGCACGACCCCACAGAATGGTGCTACCGAGCCCTCGACGTCTCACCTCCCAAACTCTTCTCCCTCGGCGGCATCGACGCATTGCAAATGCACGACTACTTCTACCAAAACGCATACATAACACGCGAAGGTAAACGCTTCGCAGATTGTTGGATTACACCTGAGAGTGGGAGGATGGGTGCTTGTGAGGGGGTGTTGGATTATGATTGTGAGGGCGGGCAAAAATTTACTGGGCCTGGAACGAGGAGGTGGAGTTGTTGGGTTGTGGAGGGGGAGAGAAATTTTACGCTGGCGAAGATGGGGAAGCTTGAGGGGGAGGGGACGAGTCAGGTGGTTACAGAGACGGCGACACAGACACATGCGACGGCGATCTTGGGGTCGGCGCATAGTAGTTCGTTGATGGGTGCATTCACGCCTGGTGTCACGGGGGGCTGAGGAATGAAAGGTTATTGATTGTCGGAAAGTAGAAGCGTGCTTTGTATGAATGTGAAGTTATCATCTGGAGTTGGAACTTTTGGTTGATACACCTCTCCTGACAAGATTTAGATTGACATGGCCATGAAGACAATCTATCATCTCTTTCTTCAACTTACTGTCCCTCATAAGCCAAGACAATACAACCGCGGTTTGGCCACGGTCGGAGCGTGGCCTCAATGCGAATGCTTCGATTCGGTGTCGAGAACTTCAAGCTTCTCAAAGGGGCAGATAGTCATATCACATAAATGAAAATCACTATGTCGCTCGCTGAGCTACTTTTTCGAGGACAGTGAGCCCTCCAGGCCATGATATTTCATACAACAAACTCTATCATATATTACAAATTAAATAACCCAACCGTCTATGAACGATGAAGTCTCGCTAATTCTAGGTCGAATACATCTGCAACCTACTGCCCGCCGAACAATACTCCTTGTTATTCCCAGGACAAAGCAAAGCCGTGCATTGACCGTCATCTACCACCGAAGAAGAGCTTGAGATGGTGCTACCACAGAAACATTGATTCCCGTACTCGAGAGCTGCCAATGGCGTTCCCTTGGCAGCACAAACTCCAATGCACATTTCTACCGTCATGCCCGTGCTGTTCGTCAAACCCAAGGCTCCCATCGCTCGTCCAGTTGGGAGCTCAGTGTAGCAGCCCTGGTATGTGTAGCTGCCTACAGCCTTTGGAATGACGGGCGGGACAAATTGAGTGTTGTTGAAGAGGGAAAGACGGGAACTCCCACCGCAGATTTCGCTTGCGTTACCCTTGCAAGCCATCGTGCATCCGGTGAATCCAACGGCGGCGTTATTACCAAGAGCACTGGAGCAGAAACACTGGGACGCGTATTCAATGCCTGCCATCGGGAAGTTCTTGGAAGAACAGTACGCTTGGCAAGATTCGATGGTCATCCCTGTCGTGTTGGTATACAATGCTCCTGTAAGAGCGCGAGCTGTGATTGTATCATTTGCGCATCCAAGATACACCCACGGAGTTGCTGTTGCAGAGATTGAGCTGGCTGTAGTACTGCTGCTAAGGATGCTTGATGATGATGTTTGGGAGGATGATTGACTTTGGCTCGAGCTTGACGAGAGTATGGATGACGTCGTTACGGTCAAGAAACTGGAGCTGGACAGCAGGCTTGGGGATATGCTACTCGCTGATGGAAGCTGGCTGGTGGTCGATTGTGATGTCGTCGAACTTTGAGTGCTGGATACTTGAGACGAGCTGGACGATACGCTGGAAGCCACGCTACTTGATGCCAGGCTCGTAGTTGAAGTTTGGCTGCTCGAAAGTAGAGAAGAGCTTGAGCTTGAAAGAGGCGTCGAAGAGGATGATGTCGATGCTGGAAGGGAGCTATAGCTCGTGATGGACGGAGCAGAGTTTGAACTGGATACTGAGCTAGAGGAGCTGAGACTGGATGATGTCGGTGAGTTAAGGAGGCTGTAAGTCGATGAAGAAATGCTCGTGCTGGTCTGGAGCAGCGATGTTGAGATCGTGAGCGACAAGACCGACGATATCGAGACACTAGAGGAGACAGAGCTTGTCGAAGAAAGTTGCGAGGAGCTACTTGATGAAGAGGATCCTGCTATGGTGATGTTTTGGTAGAGGGTTAAACCATTGCTTCCACCACAATACTCGTTCGTATTACCACTGCATTTCATGGAACACCTTCCATCGGTGGCGACATAGCTGCCATACGAGAGCGTGTTGGAACAGTAGCACTATAATATCGTCAGTAAACTGACATTCAAACAAGGTTGTTGGAAATTAAGTGGAGAGCGGTATCACGGACCTCTTGCGAATACTCCACTCCAAAGTACGCATATCCAGTACAGTTGCTTGCACAATTTTCTTTTGTTCAGTCAGTATACTTCTTTCGTAAAATTCGGCAGTTATTCGGGAGTAGAACTCCTGATTCGTAGCTGCAGTGAGCAGAACTCGCGAAACTGCCAGAAGGCGAAATGTAGTTCAGAGGAAGTCGACTTACCAAGTGTCATATCTGCCTTCGCAATATACTTTCCTTGCAGAGTCCTCGTCGTCACATTATCACTGTGACAATGAAGGTATGTGAACACACCAATGGTAGCAGGTATCGAAGGCGTCGGCGTCGGCGATACTGAAGTTGATGTCTTGCTGCTCGTAGAGGTGCCAACTGAGGAGCTTTGTGAGGAGGTCGAGGAGGTCGTAGCACGTAAGGAGGTCAAAGAGATTGTGTTACCACTGTTCGTCGATGAAACTTTGGCGCTTGACGTAGAGCTGGGACTGGCAACGAGATAGATGTTCATCCCGTAACTACCACCGCAAGTTTCTAGGGCATTCGCGGCGCAAGGCATGCTGCAACGACCATCGGTGGCAAGTGAGGTTGTCGAGGACAAGGTATTTCCGCAGTAGCATCTTTCTTTGTCAGCTCTTGATTAACAGAATGGTCAGGAAGAACTTACTCATCACCATACTCAACCCCAAAGTACTTGTAACCGGCACAGGTGGCCTGACAAAACTCAATAGAGACACTCGAGCCGGCAGCGTATCCACCAATCAGCGTTCTCTCAGTTACATCATTATCAGTGTAGCAGCCCAAGCTTGAGAATGATGAGGTTGGTGTGCTTGTCGCACCGATGGAGCTAGTCAGAGAGATCGTTCCAGATTTTGTTGAGGCAGCTTTCGTTGAGGAAGAGGCGGCGGACAAGATTGTGGTTCCGTTTTTGTAGTACAGAGAAAGGCGAGATCCTGCTCCACAGAACTCGCTCGAGTTGGCGGCGCAATTCATTGAGCAATCAGTATCAGCCTTAAGA
Source organism: Phialocephala subalpina (assembly GCA_900073065.1). Lineage (NCBI taxonomy): Eukaryota > Fungi > Ascomycota > Leotiomycetes > Helotiales > Mollisiaceae > Phialocephala > Phialocephala subalpina. Next base: position 887,798 of record FJOG01000013.1, read on the forward strand.
ACGCTGGTGCTAGCCAAAGTGTTTGCGCAGTAGCATTCGTCGGCATACTCAACACCAAAGAAGTTGTAAGCCGAGCAAAATGTCGCACAAGTATCCAACGAGACCGTCGACCCAGCCGTCGTCTTGCCCACCAAGACTCTCGCAGTTGCAGAATCCGAGTAACAACCGGCGTATGAGAAAGCACCAACAGTCTTCGGGATACCTGGTCCGAGACCCGAGGTACCTATGATGGTGCCATTGCTTGGGAAGTATCTTGTAGAATCGTAGTACACCGAGATATAGCCGCCCAGGCCTCCGCACGACTGCGTCGAATCTCCAGCGCAGGCGTAGTTACACTGATTGTCTGAGCCCTTGATACTGGCACTCGGGATAACGCTTCCCACCCAACATTCGGACATGTACTCGGTGCCAGCAAATACAGCACCGTATGCAAGAGCTTGGGTCTGGCACATGCCATTCGTGTTGTTGGTGTTGACATATTGTTTGGGCTCAAGACGGACATTGTTGATGTAATCTTGATAGCAGCCGAGATACTTGTACTGTGCTGTTCCAGAAGAGGTCTTGGGACCAGTTTGGGTAGATGTGACGGTACCGGTGAAGTTGAGGACGTGGACTCCGAATGTCAAGTCGTCGGTATTCAAAGTCCAGGCTCCCTGGTAAAATAAGCTGTCTGCATTCAGGACAGCAGCACCTGGTGCGAAGAGGACTGATGCCAGATCGTATGATCCAGGAACGATTGATGATCCTTCAGAGAAGTCAGTGCTGGGGTTCGTTGCGCCAAGAACGGCTCCTTCGAGAGGCTTGGATTTCGTCACAGTCAGGGCCGAGCCACCGTTGTTGGTTAATCGGAGTTGAATGGTCTGAGTTGTCAATCCTCCAGAAGGAGCAAAGTCAATTTCGTACGTGCATCCAGAACTTGGAGTTGTGCAGTGAGGGATCGTGGTCCATCCACCTTCGCCATTAGAGTACTCGAGTTTGGCAATGGGAACAGTGGCAGCAGAACCAGTGAAGACTGTGTATGCATTGCCACCGTCTGAGTAGATCTCCAGCAAAGAGTAGTATGTTCCGGTCACCTAAGGAGATTAGCTATGGTCTCATTGTCCAAGTGGGGCATTTACGTTGGAGTTGAAATTGGCGTTCACGGTAATGCTCCCTCCCCCAGGAATGACAGTCCCAACTTGAGGCATGTCTTCAGAAGTGAAATATCCATTAGCATCAAAGACAGTGACAGTAGTGCCATTCGCGTCGGTACTCTGTGTCAAGTTATAGAAAGTTGCGTTGCCAGAGGCGATGGAGCCAGTGGTATACGCCAACCCCAGAATAGTCATGTTACTGAGACCGATGTTGTTAATAATGAATGTGCTATCGCTTCCAGTCTCTGCAGCTGCAGATCCAACCACGACACCATCAAAGTCAACCATGAGAGGATTGATGGACAAGAAAGGCGCTGAGCTGATGCTCATACCCGTAAGAGTGATCGGCTGTTGACTGGCGTACCCAACTTGCGCGTTGGTGGTGAGAATGCTGATACTCGAAGTTTGAACTCCCGGGGTTACTGAAGGCGAGGAGGTACTTCCAGCACTAAGTTGATGATTGGTGAGGTCAAAGACAACTGGGAAATTGAAGCTTGCACCAGCCGCAATGGCACCCTTTGGCAAGCTGGAATTCGAAGCCAAGTACACAGATTTTCCAAGGACGAACCCATTGAACGAAGTGATTCCAATGTTTGCTGTGCATGTCACATTCAGCGTCTTGGTATTGCCAATTGGAACGGATCCGAAGTCGACTGGTGAAGTGCAAGTCAATGGCGTGGCGACGGGCGATCCAAACGCCTGAGCATATGTTAGCCAAGCAGGATAACTCAATGATTGATATAACTTACCAAGATTTTGCCATTAGAGGTCGAGATATAATATCTTCCATCGCCAAATGCTGGACGCTGGAACTTTGAAACAGCAGGACTTGCAGGGAGGTTTATTTTCGTCATCACACCGTCCTGGGGTACAGCATTGTAAGCTCGAAGACCCGCGTCAGGGTCGACAACCCAGAGAATTGCTGTTCCAGCTTGTCCCTTGTAGGTTGTGATTGTCGCTGGGCCTACACCCACACGAGCTGCAGAAGAGTCTGGAGTCTGAGCGACGAGAGTGAAAGCAGGAACTCCGGAGGAGGTGTGGCCAAGACTGTAAACCAAGGTGGGATACCCAACAGGTGTGATGTAAAGATATCCGCCTTCGAGAGGGTAGGCTCCTGCGTTGTTGAACACAGAGCCACCACCGGGCATGCTGATCGTCTGTACAATGGCATCAGTTCCACCAGAGCCTAGCTTGTATCCTCCAAGGTTGTCAGCGTTCATGATGTAACAAACCCCATTTTTGCCAACTGTGATAGCGAGTCTTGCGACACCACCACCGCTGAAGGTACCAGGATCAGGTAGAATGACACCTCCAGATCCAAGATCGCGATCGGCAGCATCCATGGCCAAGTATGTGTACGGCTCGAAGTAATCTTGCTGTGTCACCGCACCCGTCGTAGAATTGATTGCCATATTGACCACGGCTTCACTCAGCGTATCGAGGTGGAGACGCCCGGAAGCAGGTTGATTTTGGTTGACATCGGTCTTGTAAGCGTTGCCAGTGACGAAGAACAGACGACCAGCTTGATCAGATGCAAGTGCTGAGCCCGCCATCCACACTCCGGCTCCACCTCCGCCGCCGTTGAAGGTCCCATCTTGCTTTGGCGCACCTGCCCCACCGCTTGTTGTATATGAAGTGAGCAATTTGCCGGATGATGCTGACATGCCCACGATCCATCCTGTGAAGTTGTACTGATCGCAATGTCCACCGAACCCAGCAAAGACAACTCCATCGATCAAGTTCAGGGAAGGCCTCTGCAAAACGGTTCCACCTGTGAAGTACCGGGTGTTGTCATTGTCGGCTATGAGAGTCAGCAAATTCTCTGTTGTTCTTTGGATATGCTTACCTGGAGTGCCTTGAATGTTAGTGGGGAATCCTGGACGTTCCTTCAAGGTGACAGCATCAATGGCATGGAATCGGTACGCGCCATTCTGATATCCTGTGGCAGTTCCCATATAGCTCTTTGCCCAGAAGTACACAGTATCGGTAGTCGGATCGATCACAGGGGTTCCAGTTACGCCGATGCTCCCAGAGATGTCGTTACAGCTTCCAAGATCGGCGACGCTGAATGGGCCTTCACCTTCCAGACCAAGGTCACGAGTAGCAACCAAGGTACCGTTGACGGCATCGAGGGCATATATACGATTTTGCTCTGAGAAAGAAAGAACTATCTGTCGACCAGTACTGGACGGAGTGAAGACGAGGGGCTTCGCGTAGAACTGCTCTGAGGCTCCAGTAGGTGTGGTAAAACTCCAAATCTGCCCAAAACTTCCACCAGCGACGACTGCGGGATCCATATTATGGTTGGAAAGGTACCCAGACTGGCTCGAATCTACGACAGTGAGTAGGAGGTCTCTCAACAGTAAGACATCACATACCTCCATCCATAAGAGAGTCGGTAGCTGCAACAGCACCAACATGGTGAACAAGGTGGCAGGCTTCAAAAGCCGCCAAGACCCACGAGAGCCTCATTATTGTGAACTATATTAAAGAATGCAATGCTCATTAACGAGAGACTGAAAGAAAGACGAACGGGTATAACGAACGATCCCGACTAAAACGAATGACTAGAATATCTTGAAGTAAAGACTGTGAATGATAGCATCTGGTTCATGTACTGTACAATGATACCTCAAGCTTTGAACAGTGAAAGCATCCTTCCGAAGTAGACGAAATGTTCTTGGTTCAGCTCACCAAAGGGCATGAACGCGTAAGATCATGAGCCCATAGGGGTACGGAGACGGCGAGGTTCATTGATGCCAACACGGCCTGGGTCTTTGACTATTGACAAGAGCAATATCGATCTTGACTCAGTATCAAACCTCACCGCTAACATAGCACATAGTGGCGCCTTGCACTGCCAGCTGAAGTTTTTCCAAGCGGTTGCTGAAGCGTGATGCGCGCGGGATGCCTTCGAAATTGATGCAGGACGATATTTTAAAGCGGCATTGAAACTAAAAAAACGGGAAGTTCAGTCCTCCACTGACTGTGGTGACACTAAAACGGGTCTTACAAGTAGGACAGCGGTTCCTCATCGGGCAAGCATATTGTTTCTCTCCCGCTCTCCAGGGTCCAGGGACATCAGCCCGACCCGGTGTGCCTTGCAGAACTCGTGGTGGCTGCATCGAGCGCGACGCCCCTGTCATCTGCATCAAAAGAAGCAATTTATGAAAACAATGCGACCCTAACTCCGTCCAAGTACGATCCGTGCCTGCGGGTCGAGCCTTGGGACATCGATTTTGATGTCAACTGACTGGGAGAGGCGCACCCAGAATAGGGCCAATCGCGATCACGCAGGATCCTCGCAGGGTTTTTCGAATTGCCGTTCCTTGGTGCCTCGTGGTATTGTTGCCGGTCTGAACCGCAGCTGAGCTACGCCCCTCCCCTCAGGTAGCCGCTCCTCCAGTATTGGTGATGCGAGGCGAGAAAGCATCGTGGTGCTGTCGTACTGTGGACGAGTAGGAGGAAGGTCCGAAGGTTTGCTTGGAAGAGAGATTTGGCTCTCCTGGTCTTAGCGGGCGCTAAACCTAAAATAGAGCAACACGAACCTTCAGGGGAAACTCGTGACGGAAGGACGAAGAGAACGAAATCTGTTGTTTGAAAGAGGTTTTGATGCTTTTATTTTTCACAGAGGGTATATGATGTGGCTGTGGCTTTAAAGATCCGAAATGGAGATGTGAGTGACACATATTTTGATTTCGTCGTGACGGCGTGATCTCGTCTAGTCGCTCATCCAGCGCTCACGTTACGATATTTGAAATCCATGAGGTGTACAATCACGAGAGGTAGACTTCACGTACAGTGCTTGGTTACTTAGTAGCCTTACCCAATGTATATGCCGCATTGTAGTGGATATGATCAAATACTTCAGATGAAAGTAAGTGCCTCATCAGAACAGTGGGTGGAGTTCAACTTCACTTTGACTGATCGCCAAAAAGTTCAAGGTATCCAAAGTATATGAAACTTCAAGCATTCGGACTGGGAAAAGTAGTGTGTAAAACATTTTATATTGAATATTACGCAATAATATGACCTCTCCACTCACTCCCACTATCTAACACCAAACAAATCTCTCATTAAACCAAAAATGGACGACATGATCAAAAATGCACCAATCCTTTCCCACAGTCAATTTTCCCAACCCCAATGCAACCCCAAAGAAACTTAAGAAGAAAGAGTGTAAATGTATGAGTGGCCAATGGTGAAGTGGTCACCAGCGCTGTTGTATTGACCGAAGTTGGTAGCGTATGATGCATCATAGGCTTGAGTGTAGTAAGTGCAAGTGAAGACACCGTTCTGGCCATTCTTGTACAAGATGTAGGCATCGAAGAAGTTGCAGATACGGGGAGCGGTTCCAGCGGCGGCGTGGCGGGTGTTGTATGCGCTCTTCTCAGTGCAAGCGGCGGCGCAAACGCTGGGATCGAAGGGCTGGGTCATGGGGAATGACTGAACGCCTGGTATGTGTCAGTATTGAAGTAATTTAAAAATCCAGAGTAGAGACTTACCCATATAGGTGTTGGCTGAAGTGGGGGAGATGATGGAAGCATTGCCGATGGAGACGGGGCCAGTGTAACCAGGTTGTGGTTGAGGAGCAGTGGTGTAGGTGTTGGAACCGGCGATCACAACGTGGAATTGTCCAGTGTATTGTCCGACATTGGTGGCATCTGCGGTCGTGATGGGAGCGCCAAAGAAGGAGCACTTGATACGAGTGAGGGATGAGGCAGTAGGGCAGTTGGTGGAATCGACATAAATCGCGGGATCGCGCTCAAAATCTAAGACACTTAGAAGATGTTCAGACCGTTCGAGGAGGAAACTTACAGATGTTGAAGGAAACACAACCCACGATCGAGTTACATTTTGCGGCGCATTGTGCGGGGTCGTAGCTGGTCAATGGCGATGAGATGTACGTTTGGTAGGATGGGTTACTGGCACTGGCATGGAGATTCTGATACCCATTGGCCAGGAAGTATCCTGGAGGAGCAACGGCGCTGTTTGCGATAGATGCGAAGTCGGGGTTGCTGAGGAAAGCATCATCAGTGTCGGGGGTGACTGAGGGGTAGTTTCCAGCAGGTTGAGCATCGCAAGATCCACGTTTGGAGAGATCTGCATTACGCTTAGTGAGGTCGGCATCAACTGATGCGGTAGCCCCGGCGACAGCAACCGAAGCAGCAGATGATGGCGAGTATGACACAGCTGCTGGAGCCACAACACCGATGGGAGCCGAAAGATCTGGAGCAACTGGAATGCTATCGTAGGAGTCGAAGTCGATATCCTGAGGCATGGCCACTGGAGACGCAGCAGAGAAGCCCAGAAGGGCGAGGGAGACAGCAGTGAAAGTCTTCATTCTGATGTTGGTATTGCGATATTAAAAAAGTGAATGAGAGTGAAGTTTGAGAGGTTCCAATTCAAAAGAAGGTTGGAGTAGATTATTGCCTTGTTTGGATGAGGATGAGATCGACAGTGGGGAAGGGATTAAGAAGCTTTATAGAGATCTGTACAAGACGGTGTCTATGACAAGAGCGTGATCGTGAGGAGATGTGAAAAAACAATGCACGCCGAAATCAGATTCTGCTTCAATAGCCTGAGCTGTAAGACATTGGGAATTATGGAAATTGAACGCCCAGTATTGGCATACTCCCGAAGATGGGGCTGCACTTGGTGAGCTGTTCAGCCCGTGAGGTGGTATCCCAGGTGGTGGACACGCACACCACGTGGAGACAAAAAAGGCTAGATCAAAACATGCTGGATTCGGCGACGGCGAGCCGCTTGGAGACTCAAATAGGCCCCCGTCACCTAGACAGGAATAGAGAGAGGGCATTAAAATCGATTTGATCAATACACGGCTCGTTGAGCCACCTCTGCGGGTTGGACACCGTGCTTCGAGTCTCTCTTCCTGGGTCTCGAGCGGTCGGAAGCCTCAACCTAACTGCCGCACATTGCAAAGGACCATCAAGCCAGCTTGAACATTTCGCGTACCGCCCCTGCAGCTCTTCGTAGCGAGAAAGTCCCAAGTCTTTGGATCTTTAGCTCCGAATCATCGGAGGGTCCCCGCAACGTGCCGGGGCTGATGAGAGCTGCGCGCTTCATTGACAGTCTCTGGACCACTAGGCTGGATCTGTCATTTCAGCAGATCACTTGATCTGCGCATGGACGAAATGCATAACCATGTTGAAGTTGGGAGCTATTTCGAGCAGGCTGGTTGATGAGTCGTCGTGAGAATTCGGATACCAAGGGCACAATGCGCTAGGACAGAAGTAGTCTAGAGCAAGCTAGTTAAATCAGACGCCACCGTTCGTCCCAGCTCTCAATCACAGCCTACTATCAAATTATTCGCGCCGCTGCATGTCCAAGGGGCACGCTCACTATGTCCTCGAAGAATGGATGAGCCGCACCCTGGAGGGGCTGACTTTGAAGCTATGCCTACCATCTGTTCGAATTGCCAGCTGGACTTCCCAAAGCGGTCACACCCTTAGGCCGTCCAGAACCCGCAGAAGTCTACTCACAATCGCAAGGCGATAACGCTTTCTTCTACGTTCGATAATTCCCATGTCCTCAATTTCTGTCTGCGCATTACTGATACTTCATCCCGCGCCCAGTCTCTTCTGCCCCTCTGGCGTTGACGACTTCTCAAATTTGTTCCAACTCAACTCACTCGTGTATAGTACTTCGTGAGCCTGACTTAGTAGACTCGAATTATCCACAACACTTTCAACATGAGGAAGTTCAATGTTCCACCTGCGCCTGACCATTCGAGAACAACATCAGCATTCAGCGACAACAGCACAATCGGACCAGGCGGGCAGAGAAATCCCTTCGCGACCCCACCCGCTTCAGTCTTCGGAGCTACATCTGCCTTTCAGCACTCGGATACCTCTGGAGGTGCCAGATATTTTCGCTCGAGACGAATCCGCAAAGACGATGGCCATGAGCCTCCCAAGTTCAAGAAAGATCCGAAAGAAAAGTGGTTGTGCATCATTCCCCTTCTCGGAGTCTTGATCGGTGTAGCCATTACGGGTGCCATGATATATCTGAAGATCGGCCGAATAGTATCTCATCAATATTGTTCTGTGCTTGACGACGACTTTTCATCTGGCACCTTAAATCCAAGTATTTGGACGGCAGAGCAGGAAGTAGGCGGTTATGGGTGAGTACCTCGAGATATTTGGACTTCATGGACTTAGCTAATAAATACGGTAGCAACGGACAATTCGAGCAGACGACAGCTGATGCAGAGAATGTCTTCATCAAGGATGGGATGCTCTACTTGAAGCCCACGCTACAGGATGAGTCGTTGATCACGGCAAACACGGTCATCAATCTCACCGCGAGTGGGTTGTGCACATCAGACTCGTGGTCCAACTGTGTAGCATCAACAAACATCACCAATGGCACCATTATCCCGCCCGTCAAGTCTGCGCGTCTCAACACCAAGCTCGGCCCCACCATCAAGTATGGTCGCGTTGAAGTGAAGGCGAAGATCCCGCAAGGTGATTGGCTGTGGCCTGCGATCTGGATGATGCCTGTCACCGACACTTACGGAGCATGGCCTGCGAGCGGAGAAATCGACATCATGGAATCAAGAGGCAACAATCACACCTACAGTCTTGGTGGTAACGACCTCGTCTCATCGGCATTGCATTGGGGCCCGAATCCAACCAATGACGCATACAGACACACGACCAACTTTAAGAACTCACTGCACTCGGAGTACGGAGATCAATTCCACACCTATGGTCTTGAATGGAGCGAGAAGTATCTATTTACGTTTGTGGATACGAGATTGTTGCAAGTCTTTTACAACACCTTCTCCAAGCCATTTTGGAATCAAGGAGGGTTCCCTTACACGGATGCGAATGGCACTCGATTTGTTGATCCGTGGAGTCAGACCGGAAGACCCCAGACACCTTTCGACCAAGAGTTCTATCTGATCATCAACGTCGCTGTTGGTGGCACCAATGGTTGGTTCCAGGACGGGACTGATGGGAAGCCTTGGGTTGATGCTAGTCCAACTGCGAAGAACGATTTTTGGAACGCCCGCGACCAGTGGTATCCTACGTGGACCAAAAATGGGCAGATGATTGTGGATAGAGTACAGATGTGGCAGCAGTGTTAGGGAGGGCGACATGGGAGGCGTTTCATTGGACTTCATCTTGTAAATTTTCTAGGTCTTTAGACTGGGTTGGTTGGGTAGATCTTCTTTCTTCAATTTATTCATAATCTACATATGTGTCCAACAACGTTCTCGTATCCTCGAAGTTGTGAAGTCCAACCAGTGTCTCCTCGCTCTTGGCCACCACCTTGATTCCTCAAGCTTTTGCGGTCAAGCTTCACAGTTGACATCCGTCCACCTATCCCCGAACCTTCCTCGCATTTCCCAAGTCTTTTTCAGCTCCTCTCAATCCTCCTTTCTCGTGTTAATAAGCGAATCCCCCCTTTCCAGTCCGAGCTTACCAACACGACTCGCGAATTCACACTTGCCGGAGTCTCAAAATTAGATCGTACATTTGCTTTTGTTCCCAAGGAGACGTAATGTCTCAAAGCAAGCGCTGGTTGGCTGAAGCGTGACGTATCATGGCGCCCGTACCTGCATTGTACCTTGCAGGGGAAGACTTTTCCAAACGTCTGGCTTGGATTGGCTGTTGTACGACAACGCCCATTCCGTGAGGCGTTCCTATCATCCCAATCGAGATTTCATAAATTGTTTATGCAATAGTGTGGCTATCCCGCGCGGGGTCAACTCCATCGCAATTTTATGTGCATTTGCATAAGCTTATTTTTGGGTCTAGATCCAGGACCCACGTATCAATTAAGCTTATCCTCCGGGAATCAGCTGCAAAGTAACTGTAACCTAACGCCGAAAAGTCCCGAAATGTATAGGTACTTTTATCCAGGCGAAAATGTGGTGCAAAAGATGGAGAAAGGACATGGCATTCCGTCAGCTGAAGAGCGAGGAGCGAACTCCGCCTTGGCCCTGGCGCGCGACTCGCCACACTTGTTTGGACCAAAGACATTCCACAAGGGGTTTAGAGGCGCCGAGAGAAAAGGAAATTGCCAGTAATGTCTTAGCTCGGTAGGTGCATTTTATCAACGCCACATCGAAGCGCGGCAAGTCGTTTATTTAAGCTTCGTGCCAAATTTAGGCGGTGGCTTTGGGTGCTTATCATTCTGCCCAGTCGACGTCGCCTTATGACCGTCTATGAAAGCGGTACCATTCAGCTGGTTCTTCGACAGGGGACAAGATCGAGGCCGGTAGTCGGCCTGGCTCTATGCATTCAGGGTCCTGCCAAATCCGAGTGAGATCTGCGCGGTCCCGAACGCTCTGAGAGTCTCTGCATTGTTCTGTTCCTTGGAAGAGCGCTTCGTCATGATGGCGCCGGACAAAAAGAAAGCCCAATCTGTCATAACCAGTCAAAGTTTCGCAAGTAGGTTCACCTTTTGTTTTTCATGAAGCCATTGAGCGTTGTGGTCACGATTGGGAGTGCATGAATCGTTCCCTTCGAATCAAAGCTCTGAAGCGACCTGTGGCTTGCGTAAGCACTGCAGCTTCTGATTGGGAAGAACTGGCGAAATCTTGGTTCCAGTAAAGCATGCCCCTGAAAGTGGAGGTGGGTCGATTCGCTTGTTGTTGATCTCGCTGTTTTAACAGCACTGAGTTTGCGGCTCACTTCAACGCTAACGAGGATGAACACCGGCATCAGGGGCTCCGTTTCCATCTGTTTGGGTTTGCAAGCATTCAACACCCTGAGGGTGCATCGGGAATTTCAAATCTACCTGGTTATCTGCAAGATTTCTTTGAATGTCTATTTTGGTGGCCGAGACATCTAGGCCTTCAATCTCCTTGTCACAACTGAGGTGTTTGCGCACATTTGTTCACACCACAACCAATTGATTGCCTCTTTCTTGTTTAGCATAGAGTTCGGATCGATAGTCTAGATCCGGATTCTAGGAGAATATCTGCCTCGGCCCTAGATGCTAGTGCTCATCCTCCAGGGCCACATCCGTCCAGGCTTTGACTTGCGAGGCTCCGTTCCAGCCATGCTGCCATGTGCACACCCTTGATCACCACAGCCTCTCACAGCGTTTATGCCTCCTATTGCCAGGTAAAACTTTCCGTTATTGCTCGAATTCGTTAATCTCCTCAATTCGGACACGGACACGGCTTGGGATGAACTATCGTGAGCCACCATCAAGAACGAGGCATACCTGAACCTGTTTGCAGATACGGAATAGCCCATGTCACCCCAAACTCTCGCGCGTCGCTGAGTCCCAGAACATCAGACTGTAGTCCCTGTCCTGACCCAATGCGGCTCATAGATATTCCCTCATGTACCTACCAGCTCCCCCCTCCCCTGCAATGCTTCTCGTTCTGTTCGTGGCAAGATAAGAGAATCTTCATCTTCGTCCAACCTCACACTCTTTTATACATTGTGTTCCAACTCACATTCGTTTGATCTTTTTTGTTCGGTGTGGAGCTTCATTCAATCTTTCTTCCCCCTCATTCGTTCTATAATTCATTAATCATGGGGTTCATATCATACTTCAAACCGGCGAAGCCTGCCGTATCAAGACCCAACAATAATAATGAGAAAGTTCCTGTAGCCCTCAATCCTGTCACAGCACTCGATGCAGCACAAAACTTCACCGGATCGCTACCAGGCAGACTCGCCGCACCTGACTCCGAAGTCGCCTCTCTTTCTCCAGCACCCTCGACAAGAGCCGCGCAAGAAGACCGCCTCGTTGACGAAATCAAGCATCAAGTTGTCCTTAATCATCTATTCCAGCATCAATCCAGTTCTCTTTGGATCCGCGATATCAGTCAGCAAGTAGAAGGTGCGATGGTACGGAAAAGGCGCAATGAGTACCTATTCAAGCCGCCAGGATTGGCGAACTCACAGTTCGCACAAGCGATGACGATGTTGAATGTTCAAGTAAGCTTTTAATTTCTTCTGTCAAACGGCTGTGGGATGTCGATGTGTCTTATCTCGAGATCGCCATGTCTCATCGCCTGATCTTCATGCTGTGCAGCTGTCTCCCATTTGGCAAAAAAGCAACTGACACACCCGACCTTGATAGGCGGCGATGACGGTTTCTTCTGGTGTTATTGAGCCCTTTCTCGAATGGAACGCCGATGCAGTCGATGTCCCACTTCTTAACGGCCTCCGAATCCAAATTCTCCCCACATTTGAGGATCTGTATCAGGCAAAGCGACATCAGTATGCAGCCTTTATTGCTTCGGAGGCTCTTCTAATCGTGTGGGACGATGAGCCGACACATCTTCTGCAACGCGCGAAAAACATTGAAGCAGAACTTCTCAAGTTTGTGTGGAAAACAGCCAATGCTGCTGCGACAGAGAAGGAAGCCAACGAGTTGGAATACGAAGTGGATGAAGAGACTGGCCTCATGGCGGAGAAAGAGCGACCAATCTTGTTGTACAATTGCTTTTTGGTGTCGTGCAGTCTCTGCCTTCTGACTGTCCTTATTGGTCTCGGTTATGTTAAGATCGCCGACGAAGTCTACGAGCTGCATAAATGGTCCTCATTGTCTTTCCTTATTATGACACCTGTCAACGGCTTCCTAACTTTGGTGAGTACACAAGCCCAATCCGACAAGGAGAAGTGTACTGACTACATTAGTTCTTCTCTTCCGTTGTTGTCAGTGCAGTCGCCCAGATCATCGGTCCCATCCAGCACTTGACCAAGAATTCTAAATATTTCTCAGCAACACCAGCGCCTCGGATCCGTTCCAATGTTCTTCCACATATCACGATTCAATGTCCAGTCTACAAAGAGGGTCTTGAGGGTGTCATCCAGCCCACTGTTCGCTCGATCAAGAAAGCCATCTCAACCTACGAGCTCCAAGGAGGCTCAGCCAACATCTTCATCAACGATGATGGACTCCAATTGATCTCCGCCGAAGACCGCCAAGCCCGCATCGAGTTCTATGCCGATAATCAAATTGGTTGGACTGCCCGTCCCGGACATAACAGCAATGGTTTCCTTCGCAAAGGAAAATTCAAGAAAGCCTCGAACATGAACTACGGTCTCGCCCTCTCCAACTCGGTGGAAGAAGCACTCCAAGAGCTTGATCGTCCCGCAGACTGGACTACCTTTGATGAGAGCGTCGCCTATGAACGTTGCTTGAAAGATGTCCTCGCCAAAGAAGGTCGCGCATGGGCTGACGGCAACATTCGTATTGGCGATTACATCTTGATCATCGACTCCGACACTCGTGTACCGGAAGACTGTCTCCTTGACGCGGCATCAGAGATGGAGCAGAGTCCACGTGTTGCCATTATCCAATTCAGCAGTGGTGTCATGCAAGTTGCGCATAACTTCTTCGAGGACGGCATCACTTTCTTTACGAACTTGATCTATACCGCTATCCGTTTTGGTGTTGCTTCTGGCGACGTTGCACCCTTCGTCGGCCACAACGCTATCTTGCGATGGAGTGCTATCCAAGAAGTCGCTTTCAAGGATGAAGAGGGTGTCGAGAAATACTGGAGCGAGGCCCACGTTTCAGAAGATTTTGACATGGCGCTCCGTCTCCAAGTCTACGGCTACGTTGTTCGCATGGCAGCATGGGCCGGCGATGGATTCAAAGAAGGTGTCTCACTCACTGTCTACGACGAGCTTACCCGCTGGGAGAAATACGCTTATGGATGCAATGAACTCGTGTTTCATCCTATCAAGTACTGGCTTACTAAAGGACCCATCACACCTCTATTCAGGAGATTCTTGAAATCGGGGATGCCTCTTGGAAGCAAAATCAACATCATCTCGTATATCGGCACATACTATGCCATCGGAGCCGCTTGGATCATGACTCTCTCGAACTACATCGCTGTCGGTCTCTTCAATGGTTTCTTGGACAAGTGGTATGTGGAGAGTTGGCAGATCTGGATCAGTATCATCATGGTGTTTACTGTTGCTGGAAATGTCGCCTTGGCAGTACAGAGACATCGCACTAGTGAGAAGAACTTCGTCTACTCACGTAAGCCATCCCTCCGATTCTCCGACAAATTCACTGCTAACATTACCTTCCAGTGCTCGAAAACTTCAAATGGTGTCTCATGTTCGTCCTCTTCTTCGGCGGCATGTCCCTCCACATCTCGCAAGCTCTCCTTTGCCATATGTTCGGCATCGACATGTCTTGGGGGGCCACATCGAAAGAAGTCGAGTTCTCCAACTTCTTCACCGAGATCCCTAAGGTGGCAAGATCATTCAAGTACAGCATCGCAATGTCTCTGGCGACCATTGCGGCGATGGTCATCATGGCCAAAGGTGAATTCATTCCTTGGAGTTGGAACATTGATCAGTTTGTGGCTATCTTTCCGCTTGCCATGCTCTGTGCTTGTCATTTATTGCTTCCGGTAGCGCTGAACCCGGGTTTGATGACTTTCTCGTGGTAGAGTTGTGGTGATCGGGCGAGCTAAAACGTGATGAGATAAGATGGGAAGGAGTCTGAGGTTGTGGCGGGAATAATGTTAATGGCGTTCTTGGGAATGGCAGACAGATTTAGACGTACCTTCGATGGCGTACACTTAGAATATCTTCATGTGAAGTAGATTAACCCAATGGTAATACCTTTTAGCTCCCAATGTTGTCTTCCAACCGCGTGTTGGGACCTTCGCGAGACATGATCGGAAGTACTGACAGCCTTCGGGACTCTTACAAGTCAGGATTAAGCAAATGGCTCTTCCGCTGAGCTAATATGCTGACATGATAACGGAAGACTGGATGTGTTTCGATCTCTTGACACTGGTCCGGCCGTGTGGAAGGCGTCTGCTTCTCTCGGCTCTGGGGCGGCTCCTCCTCGCCCCTTTCAGCATCCATATCCGCTTTCTATTGTTCCATTTCTCTCCAATGGGCTCCACTATGCCTTACTGAGCCTCTCTGCATCAAGTCATGTAGCAAGTCCCGTGGAGGACGATCACGTGAGACACCGCTTCGAGCCTTTCCAAGTTCTGAACACTTCGGATTTTCTGTATATGAGGCTCTGGAAAAGGTTTATCGAGTCCTCGGAGGTTTTTGCTCACATTATACTATAGAAAATCAGGGTTGGGAGACTCGCTGTAATCGAAAACCCTGCATGACGGGCACTTGCTCAAGACGTAATTGTATATGTAATCGATGGTGTGTTTCATGAACAACGCCATAAGCTTTCGATACTTGAGTGTGGCATTCCAATATCCAGGAGTAAGGAAATATGTGCAAAAAAATTAGATAGTGACATTTGGTAGAGTTTCCCGCCATAGCATAGCAGCCCCCCCCCCCCCTCCTTCCTCTTCGCGCTTCCTGCTTCTCTGTGCTCTTTTGAAATTGCTAGCATCGGATTCTCATGCAACACTGGAAGAGCTCGAACTTGTACTGGCAGTGATAACCTTCGTCGCCTTTATGTAAATGGTAAAAGTGTGAACAAATCAAGTGCTTAGATTCAAAATATTGTGGAAAGATCTGCCGCTTGAGCACTCACTCGTCGAACACAAATCAAGTTCAGTTCAAGCTGGAAAGAGCTGGAATAATATCAAAGTGCAAGATCTCTGGCACTGCTGCAACTTGCAATACCTGAAAAGGAAGGATATATTGGTGGAATTAAAAACATTGGTCCCAAGGGTGGAAATTATGACTCACAAGAGGCCCCGCCGTCGCCTAAAACCTGATCGGCGGGTAACCTTCGGCACAGGAAAACTTGTCTATATAGATTTAAATAAGCATTTTCTGGGCATCGAACATATCAAATGTTCAGAATCATACAGCATGTTAGCTCAGCGGAAGAGCGATGGGCTCATAACCCATAGGTCCCTTGATCGAAACGAGGACGTGCTAAGAATAAAATATTCTTTTGCACTTTTTTCCTGCGCACTTTTTGCGCTTCTTCCAAAATTTTTTTTGCCAGAATTTTGACTAGCTTCTCTCACCTTTGGAATAGCTCGGTTAATTTATATGTTTAGTCTAACATGAAGTACAAACAAAGTGTTCTCTTCTAAGATCTTTGATCTGGACTTTAGAGGTTTGTGGCAAGGCTCGGCAAATTGCTACGGTAGGGCAGAGAACTCAAGCTGCAGAAACGTGACTATTGTGAATATATCAATGTAGCCTAAGATCATTGGTTTGGCTTACAAGACTTGATTTGGTGAAGGTGAGAAAGAAAAAAGATTGCATCGCACGGACATTCTTGAGAACTTGAGAACGTGGAGCTGCGCCTGACGTTGTCGCACTAGCGCACTCCTTTTTAAGCGAGGCTAGGCGAGGCGTCTGCAAACAAGCGCACAAATTGAGGGAAGTGCATTCAAATGTTGGCTGCTCATCATGAAATAGCTCTTCATGGCTCAAAGTATAGGTTAACGTCGCCTTTTGATCCACGGGACCGTCGATTTTTGTTGAGAATCTTGCCTTTTGTCGTGAAGCTGTTTCATACCTCAGTGGCTGGAAACTGACGCCGCTGGAATCTCGCCTGCATTCTTCGCTGAAGTTTCCCGTACTCATGAACTTGGGTGCGAGCGGTCGAAGAGTTTGGGTGGAAGTTGATAGCACTAAACAGTTGATACATATCTGGGTCCCCGAATGTCCCAGAGGTTTTGGATCACACCAAAAACTCGCTCCAATGTTGAGATAGAATAGATGATTGCGAAAGGAAGTCTTATCCTGAATTTGAACACACTTACTAATCCGACGGCTTCAGGTAGTGTGACCCTGCCGCGCCAAATGGTGATGGTTCGTACCAATAAGGTCCAGAAGCGAAATTTGTTCCGATAAAGAACGGCTGAGAACGTCAGATGATGTGAATATTTGAAGAGTTCGCCATGATCGCGACATGAAAGGGGAATTCCGGACAGAGATGCCTAAATCCATGCCATCAATTGGACGTCGTTAGATGTTGTGTCACATGGAGCCAAGCGCTGGCTAGGCCCATCGGGGACTTGATCTCCTTTCGGCCTCACGCAAAAATCCAAAGTCAACCATATCGCAGATAACTTGTCAATCACCGACGTCAATTGGTCTCCTACCTTCGGTGCACAGCATCCCAAAGGGACCGTCGTCCAGATTTGGGACCAGAACAGGGTTTGAAGAAAAGACTGCATAAGGAGAACATAGAAAGGAGATCCCCGTCAGAATGGTGCATACACTGTACGTGAACTCCCATCATATCATGGAACTTCCCACAACCCTTTCCTGATCTAGAACTGACTGAAATTTCTCAAGCGTCGGCTTGCTCCTTCGACCCAAACCCTGTTCGGCCGGCGCGCTAGATGCCAATATAGACGACAGCATTGGCAACATTAGGGACAAATCGGCAGCTATGGACGTTAGAGGCGGATTCAGAACCTCCAGACCCCGCAGCGTCTTGGCGAGAACGCTGCTTACCCAATAAAAGAATGAACTGATACAGTCTTCTCTCTGAAACCTCACTATGTAGAGTCCTTGCTACGATTAATCTAGCAGGCAGCCTGTCTGTTACTCAAGAGCTCGCCGAGTTCGGCCAAGAAGGCACACTGGCAACATCTCAGAATGAGGAGAGAAACATCCAACCACGAACATGACTCTCAATAGATTGACATGCTTCGAATGATCCAGGAGATTCGGTGATCATCAACAACTCTGAGTCTAGATCGAGTTTGTCTCTCATTGCACTGGCTGGTAGTGCAGCAATCAGGCTCAGTACACTGAGTACAGCACCTCATTCCGGGACATTGGAACGCATTCCCCAACCTTTTTGGGAGCCCACTGAGGTATAACCTCATTCCTGGATCATGCTAGTTGAATCTAACCCAGAGATAGTGGGAGCGCTGAGACAACTTGCAGAGTATCGACGAAAAGTATGCCAAAGAAAAGATCGAGCTTGAATAAATCAAACATTACCGTTACATTCTCAAGCTCACTAGTTTGAAAAGTAGTCTAATCCATCTTGAGATGTTGAGATTGGGTTCGAAATTTGAGGCGAGGGCTTGAGGATAACTTCCACCTTCCCTAGCTGGATTCAACTCGATTGGTTGGGCTGAACTTTACACTGGATCCCTGAAAGCCTCCCTCAACGACCTAGAGCATTGAAGGCCTGAGCGCTACTTGCGTAACATAAGACATTGTATTCATCCCGACTCTAACAAGAGATTCTAGCCCCCTTTCGATCATGTCCTTCAATCTAGTCACATGTTACCCCACCTGCCGCATTCGGAAGATTGACGATTGACCGCCACTTCTTGAGTTCGTAGCCCCCAACTACTTCCAATCCAATATTCTATACCTGAAAATACTGTAACGTCCCTTTAAGCTGCGGCACCGTTCCGCTGCAATATGCTGGGAAAACCTTTCCACATCCAGAAGTTGGTGGTCCTTGATTCTATTCGCTACCGGAGAAGGAAACAGAAGAGCTGCAGCGGCTGTTTAATCCCGCGACGGGGAGAGCTTCGTCAATCTTATTACCATCAAGCTGCATATCAATCCTTGTTCTTGACAAGAGCAGGGGACTGTAATCGGAATGTGTGGGTCAAGAATCTGCTGTTCGGTCAGCAAACGAGCTTCACAGGGCTCAAATGAGTAATGCTGAGGCCGTGGAGGTGATCCGAAAGTATGGGGCGCATGAGAATGTGCGGTGTGGGTCCCGCTCATGTCATCTTGGTGGAATTGTACTTCGTAGTAAGAGCTCAATTGCTTCAGTTCGCTGAGGTTCTCGGGGATGGTCTCTGGATGGCTTTCTCCAAGCTGCCAAAAATTTTGCTATGCATCATCTTGCGTCCTATTTCTCTGAATACTAAATTAGCAAAGCGTACAGCTCCTACGAAATGTTCGGCCAGACAATTTTGGATTCCCGAACGCTGCCTAGATTTCTAGTCGGTGTCGTCCGAATGACAATGTTGGTCCCATTCAAACACCGAGGGATTTAGTCAGCGTGCATACCGCCCTCTAGTACCCGTAGCTGTAGCTGACATCGCCATCCCTATTTTGAGGACGCCATATATCCACCAAACGACAGGAAGGAAGAGTAAGTGGCGATCGGAGTTCGAAATGTTCGTCGGTTTCCGGAGTTTAAAATCCGTTCCCGATCGAATACGACATCCGCGAGTTCTTGCGAAGGACCTTTTCAGATATGATGTTCTTGGCTTACGCTCATCAGCAAACTGCTCATTGAGTTGTTTGAGATGTATACCAATGCGATTCCCGATTCCACCATGGCTTCAGAACGCAAACGTCGGCATCACCATAGAAGCAGGAACGGATGTGTGTCCTGCAAAGCGAAACACATGAGGTGTGATGAAAGTAAACCATTCTGGTTAGTAAATCTCGAGTCTTGCAAGCATGAACCTCATGCTGACTTTCTCAAGTCGCAACTGCTTGAAGAATGGGAGTGGCTGTGGTTATACCAGAGTTGAAGGTCCGGCCTCCGATCATCCCCAGCAGCTCCTCAATGCTGCCTCTCTCGTTGACGAAGTGTCCTCAGATTCCTTGCTTGCTGCGTATTTGAACAGGTCAAGTCCGTTGCCTGTGCCTTCAGCAGCATCGAGGCTGGCGAATGATTCTTATGAGAGTCCTCCAATGCCTGGCTTTCCATCTCCACTATCGAGTGCTTTTGGTGTTGACACGATGGACCCGTTCAATGCCCTTCCTGTTGTCATGTCTCATAACTCAAATATGCCACTCGATCATTGTGAGTGCAAATCTCGTCTCTTGGCCTCGATTGTTGACGACCATGTCGGCCTAATTGCTTGAATCAGTATTACTACACTATGTAACATTGACGACAGGAGCCAAACCTCAATAAAACCAGCTTGTGTACTTGCTCTGACAATTGAGTTGTGCTGACATTTGGCCACAGTCAACAACTATCGCATTCTCCTCCAAGAACCTGTCAAGAGACCTCCAAGTAGCCAAATATTCGCATGGGCAGTCTCGGACGCAGCTCTCCTCCACGCAACCCTTGTCCTGGCAGCAAAACACTGGATCTTCCTCGGAGGCTCCAAAAGACTTATCGAGTCCACCTTGTACCAGCACAAAACCGAGACCATTCGACTTGTAAATGAGAGGTTAGCCGACCCAGTGACAGCGGTATCTGACGGGACGGTAGGCGCTGTAGGCATTCTGATATTCGTGGAGGTACGTCCTTCTCTCCTCTAATCGGTGTATGGGTCGGTTCTGAGATCGAACAGTGCTTGGATGGCTCGGGCGAAGCTGCTGCTGTTCATCTTGATGGGTTAGAGAAAATGGTACAAATGCGAGGGGATCTTTTCTCACCCAACATGAACCGTCCGCTGCAGCGAATGATCCTTTTGTAAGCCCTCGCTCAGATAATTTTTGACATCTATCTAACTTGGCCTCCGTTTTCAGAGCTGACCTGCTCACTGCCACCGCCAATAACACCAAGCCGCGTTTCCAGCGAACCCATCCATCTAGGAAGGATAAAGTGACTAAGAAAACTCTTAACTACCCCAACGACCAAGACGATGATCCAGCCAGACCTTGTCGATGACTCCTTTTACAAAGAGGTTGGGTTGGATGCTCCCTTGATCAAAATGTTCATGGATCTTCATTGGCTATCGTTCTTGATGGCCAATAACGATCGAAATGTGGGTGCCACCGATAATGATGTGCTCAATTTAAGCATCACTGAGTCCGAGAAATACATCGATACGATGCTGCGGGGAGGACAGTACAGCAACCATAAAAGCATGAAGGGGGTGGTTGGAAAGGCCTTTGTTGTGCTTTCCGGCTATATTTATCTCTACCTGCATCTGAGAAGGATTGAGGTCAGCAGTCGACTCTATGACTGGATGGCGAGTTTATTAAGAGAGGAATTGGGGAATGTTGAGCATGCCATGAGGGCACTCTGTCCACCAGAACTACTCTTCTGGGTATTGTTTGTCGGGACCTGCGCAAGTGTAGGTCGAATGGAATTGGATTGGTTCAGAAGCGAGCTTTGTGTGAGTCGAGAGACGTTGGGCTTGACTTCTTGGATAGAAGCAAGATCAATTTTGATGAAGTTCACCTGGGTGGAAGGTTGGAATGAGTCGATGAATGAGAGGCTTTGGCATGAGTTGGACTGACATATGCCGCAATGAAAAGCTGTTTCTGAATGATGACAGATTTGCCGAAGATTTCCGGCATTGATTTAAACATCGAGAAATCATTTTGCGAGGGGTAAGCGATGCTAGCAGCAATATATGACCTCTGAAGGATACCGTGCCTAATCAGCTGTGCCTTTGCACACGAAATTTGGTAGAATGACAGTCGCCAGGTATGATTGGACGTATGTATCCATGTATAAATACTGACATCCCGAAACGGACATCAATCACCCCGTAAGACTATTAAATCAACAGATCTGTGATCAATGATGCTGGGGTTGATGTGTCCTAATGGTGCGTTATACTGAGCTCGCAGCAAAGCCTGTCTTTTGAAAGGCGCATGAACACGCAAGACCAAGGAGCTGGACGTAAGAATACCATTGACTCGATACGGCAAACGTTCTCGTCGAGTCACCTGCACTGCATAGGGCCAGGGGGAGCAACAGCAAAAGTTTCCCAGATCTTATGGGACATTAATCCTTTTGTGAAGTCAGTGATGGTATCCAAATCAAGGAAGCTGACTCACATTGAATTTAGCACCTCTACTGTTATATTATTGTTTTGACCACGTGTTGACACGAGCCTCAGGCTTCAATTACTCAAGAAATGAAGCTCCCCATCATGAGGCCTCATCTTTCTCTCGTGCCATGCACCCCCGACTTCGATCCATTCGACGCATGCCATATACGCGTTCGGTATCGTGCAGCCTGCTCCGATGTGGCGTGGTAAGCGGCACTATGGAAGCGGCTCTTCAGGTTCAAAAGTTTGACTTGGGGGACATGCGGGATGTGTATACGGTACCTGCATACCAAGGAGAAGTTCTTGCCCTCTGGACGCCACTGCTTCCTTCTCCTGGTGTCAAAAAGCCATGCGAATTTTGTGAAGCGCGAGTCGATAGGTCTTTTGACTCGAAATGTCGTTGTCATTGATTCTTGAGTTGATTTCATAAAATGCGTCGTCTCCTTCGAGCCTTGATATCAAGGTTTGAAGGTGCCATCACGTGTGAAGCAGTATTTGTTCGTACTTGGTACCATGCTCTGCGAGTGCTTCTTGTTGCTCGCTGCCACTGTACTCAAGAAGGTATCATCTTTTATTAAGGGTCATCTTACGGGTCATGTTGATTTATTGAGACGATCTTCCACAGATTCACGTGATCGTCCACGCTCATTCTCAAAGCCAGCTCCCTGGGAGCCGGCTCAATTCTTCCCTTACGTCCAGCAATGCAACATGCGCTTTCTTGAATACCACGTGTGATCCAATATGCTAAGCCTTAAGGATCTTCCAATGTCATTTAGGCACTCGGAACCGTCGTGCACATGGTCGAAGATATTTTCTTCGGGCCGCCAAGCAATCTCCTCTTTTTCATTTTATACCCACCTTTTACCACATAATTCGTATCTGCTAGGGATGATAAGGTTAGCTCCCATGCGGTGCTGAGATTGGATCTGGCGAGTGTTGCATGAATCTTTAAAGTAATCTCGATATTTCCATTTTGCCTATCCAAACAAATTGCCGGGAGCCAAACGAATCACGCAAATTTATTGCGTGGTCTACATGCTACGTAGTCAGTGCTAGGCATCATAAGAATAGATCTATCAAATATAACTGTTTTCCGTCCCTTATTATGGTGTGGAGAGTGTCGCCAGAGCAAGTTCATGTTCGCCAGTGACTGCATGATGTTGAACATTGCATTTCTTGGATTCTTCTTGTTGGCCGTCTCGAAGACCACACTTCAATCTCCAGTGCAAGATGGGCCTGGCGAAGTATATGAAGTAAGGAGGAGCGCAGTCAAATCCCCCATCACCGCCTTAACGACGTCGCAATCCCCCTACTACGATCGCCAACAATTCGCAGAACGAGATGTTTACACAACTTTAGATCATCCTGCTCCAACAAGAAGACACACAACTCCGACCTCGACTTCGACTCCCACTACCTCGGCCTCGACAGCGATTCCTACGAAGAGCTTGAAGAACTGCAATGTGGAAGGTATTCCAAGCAATTACCTTGTCCAAAACATACTCGACATGCGATACGCGTACGATGCATTGGCATGTCAATTGAGATGCATGTACATTTCGCGATGCGAAGCCTATTCGTGGCAAATGCCGGTCTCGACCGACTCGAACAATTGCGTTTTCTACTCGACATTGATTGATGGTGAGAGGAAGGTGACTCCGAGCAATATCAGCGGGATATTCTTTTCGGACAAATATCCGAGCGACAAGACTAACTTCTGCTATGGGAGTGAGATATTATAAGGGAATGGGAGGTAATCGGAAGGCAAAGATTGATGCATTGATGTCACCCATCCTCCTATGCATTGGCGGCACGAATGCGGCAAGGGCGATGTCCCGAAAGATCGGAAAGATCGAGAAAATTATTTGAAAAGAAGAACTTGGGGCGCCAACCAGTGTTTCAACTAGCACGATGGGGAAGAATGGTTAGAGGGCTCGAGTCTAGCAGCTCTGCATACGACGAATGCGGTGTTTTGACTCCATCTTGTACAAAGCCATTTCTCGAATCAGCCGATTTTTGTCTTCCGAGCATTTGGATCAAGTGCACTGGCTATCGTGTTCCTTCTTGCTGTTCATCTTGCTGACAAGAGTATCGAGACAATCTCTCATACCTTGTGATCGTTGTACTCATACGCCCAGTACTCCACGTCCATGTCAACATCTTTTTGTCTTTCCCCCTTCCTAGATGCCGAACTCGTTCTATCTGCTTTGTTCTCGTCCAGGACCTCACCATCCTCTTCCTCTTCCTCTCTACGCTGCTTCGCACCTTGTTCTATTTGCGCATCCTCCGTCATCCATCTTCTGGCGTATGATAGACAGGAGCAGCTTGTAAGTTTCACTAACGGTAGGCATGATGTAGATTGTTCGTTATCGTTGCGAGAAACCGTAAATGTGTGGGAAGAAGAGGCTGTGGAGGTGGGTAGAGAGCATTGTTCATTTCGAGGAAGGACTATGTGATGCAGGGCTGCTCAAGTATCAGTATTGAGAATATAGTGTAAGAATGGATTGTGATCCAGCTGGACCTACGAGGTCCGAGGTGCGCTCTTTCGACCTCAAGTGACCATGGGGAATAACAATGCCAAGATTCTCAGCCAACGAATGCCCAGAATCTTCTAGGAGTAGACTCATATTTCTTAGGCAATGTCAAACAATCTAGCATCCAGAGCATTCTGTCAGAGAACAGATACTCGCACGATTCATTCTCCTTCAATGTCACTTTATCACGTGCAAATTTCGGCTCCCTGAATTTCGCTTCGTTAGCGCCTTCATTGTCTGTCATTTGACTGGGACACTTGCTAATAATTCCAGAGCAGAATGTCGGAGAATTGATACCTCAGTTACACTAGGGTTTATTATTGGTGAACTCAAAATACAAATATGTGACCTTTCTCTTGGAGCAATGTTGGTCAAGAAAAAAACCGACGTTTGTTGACTTTACTTAGAAGAATATCTGAGGACAGCTTAGATTCTTCACTCATGACAATGTCAATGGCTTGCTCAAAGTCCCTTGAAGAATATTGCGAAAGAAGTGAATAGTACAAGAAGAATATGAGCTTGACAGCAGAAGGAAGTTGCTGGCAAAACATCAGCGAAAAGAGTACATCGGCGGAAAGCAAAGGATGAGCGAAAATCAAAGAATGGACACAGATTTGGGCGCAAATCAACCACATTAAGCAATTAGATCATGAAGTTTGCGGCGACAGGCGTGTTTCATTGATGTGCATCATGTGACGAAACTAAGTCCTGTTCGCGCATCTCCGTCCCATGCAATCCCAGCCACCAAGACCTCCCTACCAACAAAGCTGAACTCGTGCCAAATCAAATTCCATCACTCCCTTCCAGCTGATGGTGTTGATATGCCCGGATGAAACGTCATAGTGCTTTGCTTAGTACTCGTCTGCATTCCCATGATTGTTAGTTTGTGCTCCTAACTTGACGTGGTGAAAATAGGCTCATGCTCACCTTCAGCTCCTTCCTCGAAGACCTCGGCCTGCTCAGCAGCTGGAACTTCCACATCCTTGACAGCCTCCTCCTCCTCCTCCTTGGCAGCCTTCTTGCTCGCCTTGGCTCTCTTGGCAGCAGGCTTCTTCACCTCACCATCCTCGGCGGCTCTCTTTGGGGCCTTGGCGGCGGGAGACTTGCCAGCAGCCTTGGGAGCAGCAGCCTTTGGAGCACTCTTGTCAACGGGCCAATCGTAGTCCTTGCGGAATTGACACATCTTCTTGATGCATTGTCGCTTGTTCCAGCCGAGAAGGGCGCCGGCATCATCATAGTTCACAGTGAGGGTACCGGTCTTGACCATGGCAACGAGGAATTCGAGATCCTTAGCGGCGTCAGGCATGTTGACGGTTGATTGATTCTGTTAATTGTGACGGTCAGTAAGCTGTTGATATTTGTTGTTGTGTGGGAAATGAGGGGTATTCGGAGGTGAGTATGGAAGGACAGAGATCAAGATGAGATGAGGTGAACCCAAGATCGATCGTTTCGGATAGGAAGCATTCGAACAGAGCTGTTGAGAGTGGTAGGCTTGGTGCTGCTTTCGTTGATTGGGAGGAGCTATTCTGGGTGATGGATCGAGCGTGCTGGAGGTGGGGTATGCAAAGGGATCTGGGAACCTCTCGAGGGGCATAGTCCGCATAATGACTTGAGCGCGCTCGAAGAGGAGAATATGAGGACTTACTTGGACAGTTTTCAGGAAGAAGGTGGAGGAGTCTTGAGTCTAGACCTGCGAAGGCAGACGTTGATGTGTTGAGTAGTCGGGTTGAGGTGGGGAAGTGTAGTTGTAGATGGAGGAAGGAGTTGGAGAGATCGAGACCGGAGAGGAGATTAAATACAGGGCCAGAAGGTTTAGGCGAGACCTCGAGACCAGATTCGAGCGAGTCATGTCACATGCACAAATCTACTTGATTTCACTGCATTCACTACATGTTTTAGGAGATCGAAAGCATTTGGATATTGCCATCTACGTCAGTGGTGAGTCGGCTCCGAAATCTCGAAACCCTCCCACAATGACCGCAATGCAAAAAATCAGAAAGTAATTACACGCGAATCGATGAATTCCTTTATCCCGTTCCCCTTCTGTGCTCCACCGATAGATTACTCCAAGCGCATGCCTCGAGATCCAGCTCCAGCAGTGAAAGTCCAATCATCAGCAAGTGCAATGACTTCGAAGTCTGTCGATCAGGCCTCGTCATCGGAGTGGAATCGAATTTCGGTGTCTTGATCAGATGCCTGCTCAAGGTTCATGTCAGTCTCCAACATTCGTTCAACCCAATCAATATCATTTTCTAGATATGAGAAGGAAGCGGCACGTACCAATGCAG
>FJOG01000013.1:914347-928205 GCA_900073065.1 Phialocephala subalpina
CCTCCTCAGCTTGAGCATCAGCATATTCATACATTGCCTCGTCGGCTTCGTAACCTTGCTCGACCGCGCTGGCACGCTTCTCATGAAGCTGAGCTTCAGCAAGATCATCGAGATTCTCTTCCTCCTTGGGATCACCACTCTTTGACTTGGCTTGGGACTTCTTGGGTGTCTTCTCCTTCTTTGGCTTTGGGTAAGGGTATGGCTTCAAGACTTTGGACTTCGGAGTAGTGCTCTTGGGCTTGGGAGGTGGCTTGATGACCTTGTAATCGGGGTTCTTAAGAGAGTCGACCATTGCTGCAGCTGCCTTTCCCTTTCCACCCATGATTTTAGTTCTCAGTCGACCCCAACGTTGGGTGGCAGCACCTGCGCTAGTACCGATCTGAGCACCAACCACCTCGAAGTTAACATGTCCGGCTCCGAACTGCTTGGCAATGTTGACCAGAAGGGTGTGCTCGTCGCCGCTCTTGAGTAAGATTTCTTGCTTGCCAATGATCTTGGTCTTGAGACGTCCCCATCGTTGACTGGCGGCGCTGGTGGTGATACCCAGCTCCTGGGCTGCGTTGGTGAAATCGAAGTTACCCGAGATCTGCTTAGTGATAGCGATCAAGAGTTCGACCTCTTGTGGACGAAGGGTCGCCATCGTGTCGTGGTGTGTTGTTTGGATGTTGTGGATGTTCGTGTGTGTGGGTTGATGGAAGGTTGATGAGGTGTTGAGGCCGTTTGGGGAGGAGGTTTTTGTGAACGAGATCGAACTAAATAGACGAGCGGTCAATGGAAGCGAATGTTAAGGCAGAATCGAAGGTGACACGGTGCTACCAAGGGTCCCGCTTCCAGCATCTTCTGAATCCTATGTGTAGTCTTCGTCGTACTTTCGAAGTATGGTTCACCTTGTGTAGAGTCTTGAACGTAGTCTGTCAAGAAGGAAAGCAGTGTCGAGAGAAATTTCTGTTATTACAGTGGTTGCTTTTAGCGTTTTTGGGGGTTCAAGTCGAGACTTCTATTCGATCGCATCATACAAGACAATGCTTTGAAGCTAATCTTAGAGGCGCTTTTCATATTCCAATATGATAATTTGAGAGGTTAGTACGCGTTGTCAAATGTTATCTGCCACCATGGAACAAGCAACACAAGGCTATGATGATGGGCCAAAGACTATGCCAAAACGTCCACGCAGAACTGCGATATTGAAACCACCGAATTCGAGTACAATGGAAGAAGTGCTCATGATCATGGAGAAGGTTACTGATATTTTTGTCTCTGACACAACTTGGTCCAAGCCCATCTGTCCGCTTGCCCATGTGCTAATGATATTTACAAGGCTTCCTAAACTTCCTCTCAATTGACAGACCAGCAAATCTCCATCTAAGGCAATACCTGAACAACACGTCTAGCTTAAGGGATAATGATCAATGAGGATACCACAAAACTGCGATATTGAAACCACCGAATTCGAGTACAATGGAAGAAGTGCTCATGATCATGGAGAAGGTTACTGATATTTTTGTCTCTGACACAACTTGGTCCAAGCCCATCTGTCCGCTTGCCCATGTGCTAATGATATTTACAAGGCTTCCTAAACTTCCTCTCAATTGACAGACCAGCAAATCTCCATCTAAGGCAATACCTGAACAACACGTCTAGCTTAAGGGATAATGATCAATGAGGATACCACAACTCCTCCTCCTCGTTGTGCTCGACCTTGATAACCTTCTTAGATCCTGCCTTCTTCGCCTTCGGTTGAGCTCTCGCAGCTGACTTGGGAAGTGGAAGATCGGTATCTCGCATTCTCCTCTTCAGCCCATCACATCTCTGCTTTGCGCCGTCGATAGACTCCGAGTTCACAGCAGCTCTTATCACTTCCCGGTCCACTCCTCTAGCTCGATCGAGGAGGTGCAGTTGACCGATCAAAGACCAAACAAGCATGCTCTCACTGTGATCGAAAGCAAACGTATCCTTGTTTTCGATTAGGCCGGTCTTGGTAGGTGGTTGCTCTCAAGGAGGCATTGTGTTGAGGATGGCTTCTGGGCTTAAAGTGTTTTGTGGAGGTCGTCAATGTCTTTGAGATTTTCTGTGACCGAATTGATGTGGAGGAGAGGCTGGGAAGACTGTCAGCCCTTCATATACTCAGCATTAATGGATACCTGATACTGCAAACTTCCTACAATGTATTGAATCTTGTAAGATTATCTGTAGTGATTGAGGCAGTGCATTCTTTAAGAGCTATATTGCAAGGCGTGTTGGCTCTCGCACTTTCTCCGTGGTCTCATCTGCTGCCCAGACCACATTGAAGAAAACATAGACTCATTCACAGACTACAGAGTCTGTGGTATGTAGGAGCTACCTTGCGTCCCATCAAACACAAAGTTTGTCTCATTTGTTTCTCTCACTTTCACAAAATGCATTCTTCTGCACAAGTGGCTACCCCGCATTCTTGCAAGTGCATCACGGTAACGAGAATATTCATTGGTGACCAGAACATTCAGAGCTGCATCTCATACGTGTGTTACTGGTTACACTACCACCTCTTCACGAATGCCTAGAGAAGGGGTGGCTGGATGTTGAAATGACATCTCGAATCCTGAAGAGAGGGGCTTTGATCATCAATTAGAAGGCCTTTGATTGTTGGCGCGTACATGATGAACGTGAACAATTCTAAGAAGAGTATTTGAATCCGTTGCGGTTAGCTTTTCAAAGTTAATAGACTGAAAGCTGGAGGAAAGTGACAAAGTGATCAGCTCGAATTTTTTTGGAAGCAGTGATGGAGGAAAATTCTGTTTATGTGGTCTCTCAGATCTATGAAATACCTCTACGGGCTGTCTGATTCTTCGCCCCTTATGCTGTAGTTTTGTTTATACCATCCAGCCTTCAAAGAATGTATGTTAATGAATTGTTGTCGTGCACTGATCCTCAATCTCCCATGTCTGCACGGAAGAACAAACACACATCAGACCTCGTCTTCCATAGCATCGACTGACTTTTCTTCCTCCTCATCCTCAACAACCTTGTCAGCCTCGACAGCCTCGACAGCCTCGACAGCTTTCTTCGGCTGTTTCTTCGGCCTTCCAGCCTTCTTCTTCACAACTGGCTCAGCCACAACCTCTCCCTCATCACCTTTTGGTTCCTCATCAACATCCATCCCAACTCCCACTTGACCCTCTCCTTCGCTCTCGGGCTCCTTCTTCACCTCAACCCCCTTTTCTTTCCCTTTCCCTCCTTCACTCCCTCCGCAACTTTATTCTCCTTCTTGATAGCTGACTGTCCCCCACGCGCATCGGCTCGTCTCACCTCAGCCTCAATAACCTCATAATGATTCTCCCCAAACAGCATCTCAGAATCCCACTTCGCCTTCAAAGGGTTCCATCGGAAACGAGCGGTACCGTCTGCGCAATCTGGTATGCTGGCGGAGATGTGACTCCAAGCCTCACCACCCGAAGGAGGACCGAGCCCGAGGAGCATGGCGTAGATGAGTTGGCCTTGGGCTTTGTCTCTGTCTCTTGGAGGGGCTTTGGGAGGCATGTTGGATGGTGGATGCTCGTTTTCGACTCTCGTAAGGTATCTCGTGGATGTGTGGAGTTGTTATTTGGTTGTGGTGATTCCTGTGCGTTGTTGGCGGTAGAGAACAAGGAATAAAGCTTGAAGAGATCAAGAACGTCTCCTCTTAGGTACCTCGTAACCGAGATCTCAAGGCATCCATGGTACAGCCCTTGCTACTTCATGTCAGTTCTCGCAAAGTCACGCTGTTGGCTTCGATCCTTCCACACCGATCTCCGGGGCTTCTCTTGAAAACTCACAAGCCGTCGAACATTCTCATCACCAGGTTGCCTATATGCACCGAACCTCATGCAGCCTTGGATCTTACCTACATATTTTCAAGTCGCCTCAATCGACAGTCCCTCGAAAGATCAGGCAAGACTATCCTGGTGCCCGATGCGATCTTCGTCGAGGACCAGGTCAACTCAAGTCGCTTCTAGAATATCGGGCCCCCACAATCTCTCTGTGCTATAAGTTCGTCTTCTGTCAACTCACGACATTGATCTCAGTTTTCCTCACCAGAAACACTCAACCACATATCATCAGCAGTGAACTCAACCAACCTCAACCAGACATCACCATCTTCGATATGCCTCCCAAAGGAGCCAAACGCGCACCTCTAGATGCAGAGCAATTACTTTGTGCCATCATCGCGGTTAAGGATTATCCACGCGGCAGAGAGCAATGGCAGAAGGTGGCGGATCTCATGCCGGATAAGCCGACTCATGAACAAGCTAGAGGTAGGTAAACCTCCGCCTTTCCGCTATGTGCTTGCCTCTGACAGTTCTGCTTCCTGTGTAGGTCGATGGAGAACTTTAAAGGCCAAGTGGGATGAAGAGAGCATCCTTTCACCAAAGAAGGAAGGCGATCAAAATGAAGGAAACGTCGCCAGTGACGAGGATGAGAACGATGGCGAAGGTCAAGCTCCCACGAAGGTGAAGAAGGGAAAGTCGAAGGCTCCAGCAAAGAAGAAAGAGACAAAGACTAAAGCTAAGACGATTTCGAAGCAAATTGTGATCGACAGCGAGGACGGGACAGAAGATGAGAAAGTATCCGAGACTGAGGGAATGAGTACGAATATGCACGATGAGGACTCTGATGTTGGCATCAACGTCCTCGCCACGAAGAAGAGCATTCGTCTAGCTAAGAAGGCCAGCCCAAAGCCTCGTGGCAAGAAGGTTGAGGAGCATATCGGCAACCGGGACTTTGAAGTCGAAGAAGAAGGTTAAGACTGGACATGAATGACCAACGCTGGGAAGGAAATTCAAGGGAAGCATTGTTATTTGTGGATATGAGGCAAATCATGATGTTTGTGGAATTCATTGACAGGTGCGCGCAAGACACTCGGGTGGTGGATATCTATTACATTAAAACGTAGCATATTCCTTAGAAGAATACCACAGTCTTGCACCGGCACAGCTTGTTGCATGTAACAAGTGAACAGCAACGCCATGCGCTCAGCCGTAGCAAATACTGCGAGCGACTCCTTGTGTCGAGCCAGAATTATATTCAGATATTCAGAGCTAGACAAGGACAACTTTCATTCGTTCCTGCTTCCAGACAACGCCTCAGTAGAACATAGGGCGAAAAACTATTCCCTCTCTCAATCCAGGTATTTGGGCCATCAACCCTCACCTCACGAGAGCTCAGACAACATCGCGCCCTTCATCACTCCACACCTCATCCGGCATGATCGTCGCTCGATTCCGAAAACCAAACTTCGCGGGATGTGTGGGGTACCAACTGATAAGGCTGCAAGGTACAATACATGCACTTGCATTCGGACCGAGCCACGGAAGCATAGAAGCTGGAAAGAAGAATCGGATGCTTGCAGAGGTGAGGTTAGAATAAAGATTCCCTAAAGGTGGGATGAAGTTCTAGAACGGGAGCGGCATAAAGTTGGGGGAGTCAGGTGATTGTCTGACATGCTTTTGAAAGACATCATCGTCAGCGCTTGTTGTTAGGCTGGTGAGGAGAAAGATTCTGGAAGGAAAAGAGAGCGTCGTGATGTTAAGGTTCTGAGATGTGAAAGAGGGGTTCCGGGTCGATCGTGCAAGCTGACAGTAGGCGGAAAGAACCTTCGTTCATGACGAGCCATATGTATCCTTCCAAAATCCCCACAACGCCAAACACCAGCCACAGTAAGATTCAAGACTCTTTTCCACGCCAAACGCTTTTCCAGACCTCAAGTTTCCACGCTCACAGCTCCTCCTTTCGTCTTCCACTTCCCAACCCGTCTCTTGATATCCGCTGGTGTCTGCTGCATAGGATTCAACCTCATATCCCTCGCCATCTTCCCATAATCCTCTCCGTATTTCGCCACCAACCTCTCAATCCATTCTTTCTCTCTATCACTCTGTTTTCTCTCTGTTGGCAGCGCACCCATCGAAGCTTGTTCTTCCAATTGTTTCACAATCTCGTTCTCCTCTGTTTTCTCTCCATCAAAGCCTTCAAACTCCTCTCCATCATCTGCCATTTCTTCATCTTCGGATTCAGAGTTCAAGGGGTCGTTTAAAGGGTTGGGTCGAGATTTGGAGTGGATGACTCGGATGATTTTGCCGGTTTCGTCGCGCTCGACTCGGGCTTCTGTTGGGGCAATGGTCTTGGGGATGGCGTTTGTGATGGCGAGTTTGCTGGAGGTTGAGGTCTTGGATTCTGTTCCTGCTTTCAGCTTTTCTGTGCCGCCGGTTGCGCTGTTGAGGCGGGATGTGAGGCCTAATCGTTTGTAATTCTGGGTGAGTGTTTCTTTCTGGTTCCTGCATAGCAAATGATCGTTAGCATACTAATCTTGACTCGAAAATGAAGAGAGGGGTGCAGTGAGACACCGATAGAGGATGGGTGGAGGGGTTGTACCAATTCGCTGCGATGATAGCATTGCCCAATGGATTGACCTTCTTGGACTTGGGCTTCAATTTGATCTTCGGAATCGAAGATCTCTTCTTCTTCTTCTGTAATTCTCTGCCCATGGTTGCGACTTAATGGGTCGAAATGATGGGAGTTCAATTTGATGTTGGTCGATGCTCTTCGATTTTTGAGCGCTGGATGAAAATTGTATCGAAAAGACGATAAGCTTATTATTTTTGTGGGCCCACTTCTTATCGGCACGTTTTATTACATAATCAGTCAAAGACACGTGCCTTGCTGCTGAACAAGGAAGGAAGGAGCCTTTGCGACACAAACATCGTCAAAACTTGCATGATTCTGTCATCTAAACCCCCACGCTTTCGTATCTGGACAATTTGAACCGCGGTCCTCGGTGTCAGTCTTAACGTCACTTGAATAGAGCCCAACGCTGTCATCATCGTGTCAGCCCTCACTTGCACAACCTCAGTGCATGGAAATATATTAACTTTGCGATGTATACCATGCGAGAGGTCTTACCACGACGTCAATGATGGTTGTGATATGGTTTTATAATCAGGTGCAGACGCCTTTCCCTATGAACAAAATCGATAATCTCGAGAACAGACGAATGCGATCAGCGGATTCCAGACCTCTACCCAGCCCCCCCAGAGATCAAGGTAACGTTTCATTCCTTCCTCTTTGGCTCGATTCGCTCAAGTCAACTCAACGCCACAAATCGCGATCACAGATGTGCCCCACACAGGCATCTGCACGAAGGCCTTCGTCGAATCAGCGGTGAGATTCGCAGACTCCGCGATTGGGAAATCGTCCAAGTGCCAGCGAGTGCCAGTCAGACGCGTTGGGCCCATGGCCCCTTGACAGCCTCGCGACGAGCACCACATGCCCTGCGCGCATACACCTTGAAGAAGTACTGTACTTCGTCCGTCGTCTGACGTTGGAGATTCGCATTGTATACCTGTACCCAACCTCTTCTCCGAATGTTCGTTATCTCGAGAATCCATCGCTTGCAGGTTCGCGCTCATGGTCGAATGAAGAAGCTTGCGGAGACAGAGACGGGCGACTTCCCTTCGTCACGTAAGTACCCGAACGCACCTTCTGACGGACGTATCTCCCAAAACGGATAGGAAGCCATATGGAGAGGGGAGAGGGGAGAGCTGGAGCTAGAACCATCATACTTTCTTCTCGAGAATAACTCCCCCGCAGCTCATCGATTTCTCGGCATCTGAACCGCTCACCTGAGCCCATACCACGGAAACACAGACATAGGACTGTCGCTTCTCGGTTGTGGGGAAGTGCATCGCTCCAAAGCAGGTTTCCAAGGAGAGGTCACGATGCTTTCAGATGGTGGTCAACGAGGTGAAGACGGACACTGGTCACAACTACAGACAAGTAAGTACAGTACTTGGACTAAATTTGGTCCTAGCCCGTGCAGCGTTTACGTGATTCGACGGCAGAGTATCCGGGATTACATGATAGGTCTTGTCACTGATTCAGGGGTGATCTGGAGAGATCACAGTTCACTGGCTGGGAGGAGGAAAATGAGCTGGGGAGGTACCGGATACAAGGTTGCCCGACAGCCGTCGAATGCTTCTGTCGTTCTTCGGCGGCTTCCATCGTGGCTTGGGAAACCTTCTTTGCAGCTTCTAATCCTTCTAGTCCTGATCCACTGTGAGATAGCGCAATTATTGCCTGCATCGCCCGCCACTAGAGCATACCAGGATCAGGATGTGCCAGAGGTCCTAGACCTACAGGCCCAAGTGATTCGCTGGACGGTGACCAGGTCTGAATAGTGGCCGCTTTGGATGCAACAGATGCGCCCGTCGAGAGCTCGTCTTGCAAGCTGCAGAAATCGCCAGATACGACTAGGAACTCGGAATCGCTGGGAAGTAACCAGAGCTCTAACAGGCCATGAAGCGTCAATAAGCGCAACGAACCGTTTCGGTGTCCTTATCTTACGTTCTGAGCTGGAGGAATCGCTGATCGTGAGGGGTCCATCTGCTACTCCTGCTAGTAGGGAGGTCCCTCTCGGTGTCCCCTCAACGTCCAGACCAGCCTTTCGCCTTTCGCTATCCAAAAGCCTATTGTCGAGCTGTGTCCCCGGTGTAGAGCCAGAGCTGGCCAGCAGTGATCTCTGCATGCGCGAATTAATTAACTGAACACCGACAGACTGTTATGACAGAAAGGGAAGCGGGAGTTGCAAACAGGCAGATTCGAATCCTCGTTCATCCTCGGCCACGGGCCCTCGATGTTCGCTGCATCGCGCACGCTCCAATTCATGTTTAGTACGACAGAAGCAGTAAGGCACAGCTGCCCCTCACCAGTACCAGTACCAGTACCACTGTGCATCAGTCAGCACTTGAAAGCGCATTGAAGCGCATACTTCTTTCTTATCTTTGGGGTCGAGCTTATCGCCTGCGCTCCAAACCGCTGTGCCTTGATATGTACGAAAGGTACATGGTTTCGCGCATCGCAGCAGGGGAGGTGAGAGGAAAGCCGAGAACATTTCCCTGTTCTTCGTCGCGAACCCTGCAATATTCATCTATTTTGCCAGAGGGCGGGACAGGCGTGCTCCAGCCGTAGAATTTCGCAAACGCCATGCTGACCGTTGGCGAATTCAAGCCTTCAGACGGCAATGCCGCGGGAGCCACAAGGGCCACCATCTGCATCTCCGTTTGTTGCCCCACCAAATCGCTGCCATTAGCTGGTTGACGCCGGTGGCTTCGATATCCCGTGGATTGTAAGTTCGAATGGCGAACGCTCTACAGGTGCCAGAGCCCTCTCATTTCCGTTGTTGCAGACTCCCAAACCGCGCTACCAGCCTATGGCCGTCGTGTTGGCAGACATCGCGAACGCTGAGATAAAGCTGAGCTAGAGGGTAGCCGCGAGGGACTGGCATTGGACTGCGGTGTTTTTGTGCGTAGGTGCACAGGAGAACGAGATAATCAGATAAAGATCTCGGGCTGGCCAACCACAGGCGCGGACACACTCGCTCCATCGAGTCCTCGAAGTGGATGCGTAAGAGGGTGCTAGAGTGATGCCATCGATCAGGGTGCGAGACCCTCCTGAATACGATGATGAAGCTTGCACTTACTCCTGCTCCTGCTCCTCCTCCTGCTGCAGACCGTCCTCATTCCCGTGCGGCAGAGGAGTTCACATGGGAGGAAGGCGTTTACGGGTTCGGTGATTTATTTCATGGACAAGAGAAGAAGGAAAGTGAGGTTAAGCTTATTGCTCTGAAACCTCCAAGCATGCCGTGATGGCAAACAAGCCTCCAATGTTGTGGAACTTCCTTGTTGAGATGGTCGAGGAGGGGACTGCTGGAGGCTTGTGATCATCACCACACTTCTGGCATGCTATTTCTGATCCATCCCATCCTGTGCGAGACACAACCCGTTCAGAGCAACATCACCCTCACTCACCATCACTCACCAGCGCGTGGAGGTGTGTGTGGAGGCCTGTATGGAAGGCTGCAGAGGGCTTCCTCTGCGTCTTCCATGGACTGTGGCTAGCTTCCACTGGCTCCCCTCGCGGGTGGCAGTCTCGTAGTCTCTGCTCTATTCGACGGCCTCGGTCCACCAGACCCTGTCCTTCGCCCCTGCAACGCCGCTGTGCTGATCTCCATGTTGTGGTTGAGAGGAGCTGCACCCAGACAGCCCCGGTTGCATTTCTAGTAAGATGGCCGTCTCCTCATAATTGATTCCCTTGCCCGCACTTCCACAAACCGCATCCAGACGTTTGGCCCACGAGTGTTTCCTCCTTCATCTTCTTACTCATAGATTGCTCCAATGTGCTCAATAAGTCAGCATTAACACTCACTTCAACCCTTTCCACTTTATTCTCTTCTTCATCATGACTTTACCAGTCGCATGTCCTTCTTCGTGTTCTTCGGACCCGCCGACAGTACCACAGCGCAAGCGACGTCGAAGGGCACCAGCTAGCGGTGCCTCGGACGACTGCTTCGCGTGCACGAAAAGAAACGTCAAATGCGACCGACGACGACCATATTGTTCACAATGTTTGGAAGTAGGGAAGGAATGTTCAGGTTACAAAACCCAATTGACTTGGGGTGTTGGAGTGGCAAGTCGAGGAAAGCTTCGGGGACTTTCTCTTCCAGTTGCGAGATCTGCTCCTGCGCCCAAAAGTCCACCAGCCAATCGACCACGCGCCGCCTCAACGATATCACGAACTCACGAAAGCGATGAAAATGTCAAGATCAAGTCGGAAATTATGAATAGTCCTTTGTCCGCAAATCCCTTCACAACCTATGATTTCGTCAACATGGCCCCCAATGGGGTTGCGCCTCCTATGCAGATGCCGGAATGGAATATGGCTGTCTCCCACGACTATCCTCTACAAGATTATCACCAAGATGCGATGAACCACCAAAGACAACTTCCACAGTTACACCGACTTCACACTCTCAGCATAGGCAGGAATGAAGGATTGGGACTTTCAAGTTCTATCGACTCCATGAGCAACTACGCCGAGAGCGACTACGCATCCCCCATCAGCCAGTCTTTCCCTGAAGAAGTTCCATATTTGCACAGTCCTCTACCTATGTACAATAGCTACTCTTCCCGAAACTCGAATGCAGACAGTCCTGTCCCAGGTCTAATTCCAGATTCACGTGGTCCTACCTCCTGCCCCGACAACTTCTACGCGCAGTCAGAAATCAGCTCCAGCATCAGTTCTCACCAGAATCCATACGAGATGTCTGAAGGTCGTCAACAGCAACATTCGCCATCTGCAAACGAACTTTTCTATGATGACGACATGCTGGGTGAGTTCATTCAGCCAAATTACATGCATCCACTAACTCTCCCAGGGGTAACTAGAGGGGCCAACGACATGGAGATGTACGCTACCAGTGCACGATCAAGCCACTTTGGATGGACATCGATCAACGAAGATGATACGGCATCTCAAGCTGCTTCTGATACGGAGAATTTCCATATGACCGGCAACGACTCAATGTCGTCATCATTCACTTCGGAACAAATGTCCCCACGAGTCTCCTTCTTCCTCGACTACTACGAGAAAATTATATGTCCTTCAGTGGTTGTTATTGATAGTCCTAGCAATCCATATCGAGAGCACATCTTAAGCCTTGCTTCGTCGAGTAAAAGCTTACAGCATGCGATTTGCGCCTTGGCAGCATGCAATCTTCGCATGAAGCGCAAACAGTCGTTAGGGCAAGATCACTGGCGTCAACCTCTGGAACTGGAATTCCAGGATCGCATCAATGGTGGTACCTTCCGACCTGTTCCTTCTTCTCGGAGGACTTCGAATTACCCAATGTCACCTGAATCTCAGCCAACAGATTCGTCTCTTCAAGAGGAGTACCAGCACCGGGCATTAGCTGTTCACCTCCTCAACCAGCAGTTGAGCTATCCAAGCAAAGCTCGTCATGATTGCGTTCTCGCCACTTTGTTCATCCTATGCCACTACCGCATGTGCGAATCTGGTGTCGCACAATTCCGAACACAGTTCGCAGGAGTGAAGAAGATTCTCGGAATGAGAGATTCCGGTGTCGAATCTGGCAACTGGGGATGGATGGAGACTCTATTCACATACTTCGATGGTATTGCAGCCAGCATCAACGACCGAGAAGCTCAACTCCGAGGTGGCTACCTGGAAATGGTCGCCAACCCCTCAAATCCTAACCACGCGCTCGAGAACCTTGCTGGATGCGACTCAATTCTCTTCAAGACAATCGGCAAGCTTGGTCGCTTGAACATGCTTTGCCAACATCGTCCTGTCCTGGACCCGATGTCATCCCCCGTCAGCCCTGTCCGTCGCCCCGCACCACCTCGTCCTCGTCCTGGTCTCGCCGGCCAAGCTCTCGTCGACTTCTACAACCTCCATGCACACAGCTTCGACGGAAATGGATTCGCATCCACACTCGACGACGAAGCTTCCTTCCCACAACTCGCGTCCCCTACCTCCCACGACGACCTCAGCACTACCTTCTGGACAGAATGGAAAGCTGCCCGTCTATCACTTCAAGAATGGGAGTTCGATCCTTCCCGCCTTGTCGCTACCCTCCCCATCGCACCATCACCTACCCAACTCCGCGATTTCGGATACATCTCCGAAGCCTTCCGCTACGCCGCCCTCCTCTACACCGAGCGTCTCGCCTGCCCCAACCTCCCCTCCTCCCACCTCAACTTCCAAAACCTGGTCTCACAAGTCCTCTTCTACGTCACCTCCCTCGAACAGGGTTCCGGCTGCGAAAAATTCTTGCTCTGGCCGCTTTTTATTAGTGGAAGCGAGTGTGTAAATGAGTTGCAACAGAGTATTGTGAGGACGAAATGTAGGGAGATAATGGGGAGGAGTGGGTATTTGAACAATCTTGCTGGATTAGAGGTGTTAGAGAAGTTGTGGAAGGAGAAGGAGGATGGGGGGCCGGAGAGTAGGGGGGGTGGGGCATTTGGGGTGCCGTTTAGGTGGACCAGGTTTATGGAGGGGAGTGAGGGGGAGTGGATTATGGTTTAGTACGATCGCAACATCGCATTCACAATGTCGATCTGGATTGAGAGTAGTTGCATGAGACGAGATGGGACGAACTGGATAAGAGACACGAGACGAGTTCACTATGACAGCGATTTCCATGCATCATTTTCAACATCATTTTCAGGATCTGGGCTGGGCCGGTCGGGCAGGGGAACAGTTTCACAAAAGGGGGAATCAAACAATCATGAAGGAAAGAAGGAAATCTCGGGTTTTCAAATCTCGGTCTTGGGGTACTTGGACATACATTGGGGGGTTTCGGCTTCGGAATAGGCGCTGGACGGCTGGATTATCACTCATGTTCACGAAGGTCGAATGATATGCTACGGGTTAATGCATAATGCTAGATAATTTGGCTATGCTGCTCTACTATATGTACAGTCTGAGAAGGGTGTTTGTTACGAATATACACCACTTTATGACCCATGTTCCTTCTTGCCGTTTGCCTTCGGTTTTTAATTTGAATCCCGAGTCAGAGAACGAAACGGCAAGCGCTGGTCCACTTGATGGGAACTGATCTGGCAACGCGGTAAGTGCTGTCAACTAAGCCCGCTGCGCCTCAGTGGCTTTCTTAGTTTCCAACGGTTCCTCCTGGTCTCCCTTTCATCCCCTCTTTTCAACGAACTGCTCTGCCGTAGCTACGGTTGTCAAGAAAGGGAAGCCGATCACATGAGAGATGATCTCATCCTCACGTGTGAGGGGTAGCTTCCCAAAAGGGCAGGTGGGGGAGCTTTGAGATTGTGGCGTGCTGGAGTTATTATTGTTTTGGGTTTTTGTTACACATCGTGTCAATATCAGTACGATTCGGTTCTTCCTGCAGAGTGGATCGTGTT
The DNA here is from genome assembly GCA_900073065.1 of Phialocephala subalpina. Classification (NCBI taxonomy): domain Eukaryota; kingdom Fungi; phylum Ascomycota; class Leotiomycetes; order Helotiales; family Mollisiaceae; genus Phialocephala; species Phialocephala subalpina. The sequence goes on from FJOG01000013.1 coordinate 928,087, forward strand.
TAGGTTTAGAATTTAGAGTTTAGAAGGTATGGCGATGGCGATGCATAGGTTTAGTTGATCATATGCATGAAGTTGAGTCGAGCTTCGGCTACGAAGCTGGTTGCCCGTTTGGGAGGAAA